>KB672979.1:13064999-13108263 GCA_000349145.1 Anopheles dirus
TTTTTTAAGTTTATAATTTATACATATCATTCCCGATCGCTCGAACAAAATGTAAACATCGATTGACAGACAGGTGACCGGGTTAACTATTTAAAATGAATTAAAATATAGTTCAATATTTTTCAGTATGAAAACAAGGATTTTTGTTTGAAAAAGCGATATTTTTCAAACTCCAAACAATTTTGATCAAAATACAATTCGGTTTGACAGCGTTCTCGCCTGGGCCTGCAATGCACGATCGAAGCGAGAACGGCCAACTGAGAACTGTGACAGCTGTCCCACCTGGTTCTCAGGACGTTATAAAGACGTGTAAAGCCCGCTTGACTCACGGGGTAGCCATTTTGAGAAATTTCGTGCTTACGCTCGCTTGGAAACGCAGAGGGCGACCGATACTATTCTATCGCAAATATTTTTTGAACGCTTAGTTGCTCGAAACAAATCATTTGGGTGGCTAAATAATACTCGTTTTCGTTCGCCGAGGACCCTGTTGTGATTGTGTGATTGTGTTGTGGCGGGTGGCCGTCCGCCAGAGTGGGTGTGCTTTGCGACCAGTGCGTGCTCGTGCACACTGTATGGCAGCCGTCGTCGCTCCGTCATAGATTGTGGTTCTTTTCGAAGCTTTTCTGTGTGCCCAGTGCGAAAAATCCATCACCGTGGCGTCGTCTATCGAAGCAACCAGCATGGAGACGGTCCGGGTGTTCAACCAGGAGGTGAGATTCCAGTTCTGTTCGTGGGTTTTCCATGGTGCCGTGTGGTGTAAGAGTGCGGAACAAAACGGGTTGGGGGAAGAGATGCGGGGTGGAAAAATTGCGTTTGATAAGCGCACGGTGAACAAAGTAACATTGACTCCGGAGCATGTGCGAACGTAGAACCGAGTGAAAGAATGTTCGGAACAGGTTTCTTGTTCAGGTGGATGATGCACCAAAAACTCCCTGTTTGAATATTCAACCGTGTGCTATGAAGTGTGTGATCTGATCAATATTCAACCCGAACGATGGTTTTGTGTTTTGTGCTAAAATTATCATTTTTCAAACGCCACACTCTACCCACAACTTTCGTCGTCCTGTGAAGGACGAATCTGACGAATCTGTGTGTTTAGGAAACTAGTAATGGATGTGTAATTAATGGAGCTTTCCCTTCTTACTATTTGTCGTGATTTCGCAGCTATCCGGACTCTATGAGTCGAAACCGCCGATATCGAAGGCCAAAATGGCCTCGATCACGCGCAGTGCAATGAAGGCGATCAAATTCTACAAGCATGTAGTGCAGAGTGTGGAAAAGTTCATCCAGAAGTGCAAATGCGAGTACAAGATTCCGGGCTTGTACGTGATCGACTCGATCGTCCGGCAGTCGCGCCACCAGTTCGGGCCGGAAAAGGATGTGTTCGCACCGCGATTTGCCCGCAACATGGAGGCAACGTTTGCGCATCTCTTCCGCTGCCCACCGGAAGATAAGGTAGGTGCCGTTTAGTTAGAGGGGTTTCGATTGAAGCAGGCTCCGACCGCATGCCGTCGGGTTCCCATGGCAACAGGTGCATGGGGAGCCGAACAGCGCGGCACACTAACGTTTGACCCGGTTAATAACACTTTACCTTCTACGTCTGTGCAGAGCAAAATCATTCGCGTGTTGAATCTTTGGCAAAAGAACATGGTATTCCTGCCCGAGGTAATCCAACCGTTGTTCGACCTAGCGAATCCGGACCATCCAATCCATCAGCAGTACCATGCGCAGATGCTGCAGGAGCCAGCGGGAGCGAACGGCATGAACCCCAGTGGGCTGGCGCACGACTCGCCAGTGGGCGGTTCGATGGGTGGTGGCATGGACGATCATCACGGTGGTGGTAGTGGTGGTCCCCTGCAAATGGGTGAAACGGTAATAGCAAAAGCGTAGCATCAAATGCACGGTTCGGTTGCGGAAGCTTGAAAATTGATGCTGATAAGAAAATGGCCCCTCCCGATGGGGCTGACAATATCGTCTATCTTTCGCAGAAACAACTCGATCCTTCTACCATCCGGCAGCTGCAGCAATTTCAGCAAATACTGATGCGTCAAACGTCAGGTGACCAGGCCAGCGCAGCCGCCGCCGCAGCCGCTGCCGCTGCCAAGGATCAGGTGAAGTTCAACAAGAAGCTGCTGGACTTCGATTACGGCAGCGACGATGATGAGGACAAGAACTCCCCTTCGGTGCCGTTAACGGCCAACGTCAGCATGCCCGACCTGCCGCAGGTACCGGGTGGTAACATTGCCCAGATTCTGTCCGATCCGAACGTGCTGAAGCAGCTGCAGAACCTGCAGAAGCTTAAGCAGCAGGAGGAGAAGCAGTCGAAGCTGACCGAGATGCTGCTCAAGGAGGAAAAGTTCGAAAAGCATCTGGCGAGCGTCCTGATGAAGTTACCATTCGCGAACGAGTGCGATCTTAGCCGGCAGCCACCGATCGACTTAAACGCCGGTAAGTGTACCGATGATTTCCGCACTGTGAAGCTGTCGCTGCAAACGTACTGATGTTTGTTTTTACTATTTTTATCCTTCCCCAACTCATATGCCATCAATTTGCATCCGCTTGGCGACCGACGACTCCGTCAATCTGTGGGCGGGTTTCTCTGTGCACTATCGATCGCACCCTCATCTAGGTCACTCGTCGGCGAAAGATGTTGATACTGATAATGACGTCGCGATAACTGGAGTTGAGGTGATTATCATTACTAGATTACAAACCATATATAAACACGTTTCTGCATTGGTAGAAAAACTAAAAACAGAGAACACAGCAAGCATACAGCAATGGCATATTGGGTTTGTCTATCGAAAAGGTCCATTCATGTGTGTAATCCATCTGATGTTTGTGTAATGACTCCGTGGCAATCGCACGTTTGTTAGAGAGATTCCCTTTTCTCTGGTGCCCTGTCCTTGTGATAGAGGTTATGTGAAATTTTGCTCCATGCATAAATGAGCTTGAGCTATCATTACAACAGATTTTGTCCAACTATTGTTCTTTATTAGTCGCTATCTACTGTATATACTAGAGCGGATATAAAATCATTGTCTGTATGATAACAGCATATGGCTAAACTAATGAATGTATCTGCACTGGGTAGCCCAACTTTGGAACGATATTACCGACAGAAATCACCAAATTTGTTTCCTTGATACGTTTCGATGTATAGAACTTCAATCTGAAACATGTATTTGTATTGTTTTTGCGATTGACTCTCATGAGAACATAGTAAAGATGTATTAATATGATCTTTCTGATTCATTATTGACCACATCGCAAAGAATCAAATCGGCAAATTTCAGAACAAGCTGTCTTCTCAATTTTGTATACTTTTATCCAGAAAGCCTAGATTCTCGCTGCAGGCAGATTCGTCAGTTTAGATAAAGTTTTAAACGATTTCGGAATCAATAACTTCTTGTTTGTTTGTAGTTGTTTCTTGCTATAATACATACTGAGATGTATGTACCGGTACCCGATACCGGTAAAATGTTCTGAATTACCTGGGCATAATTCCATTATGCAGCTTATTTACATAGTACGCATAGTAAAGAAGAGACACAAAAACTAGGGATCACAATAACTCCAAGAGGACGTACTTTGCGTAGAATGTCAGATTTTCATGGTGGAACAAAGATGCATCGTACCATATTCAACAAATGGCTTATTATATATGGCATGCATCATATCAACTTGCAATCATCAACCAACGGAGGACGCGAGCCGAATAGACGAAGCTACACCATCGAAAGGTAGGGTTTTAATATCGCGGTGAGATTGGCGCTGAGGAACACATCACACGACCTCGCTGCACGTGCGATTCCGTGTCCCAACCGCAAGCAACTTCCCCACAAGGGAGCAAAATGCTGCGGGTGTACAGGAGTTGCACGTAAAGCGCGGCGGAAATGTGTCTACGTTGGATGTACGGTAAGTTCCTTCCTATTCGAGTTGAATAGGATTGAAATGTTGTACCTTGTTCTCACTCTTCTACAAGTATACGATTGCTCCAACATTACGCAAACTGTTACCGAATTGAATGGAAAAGCCAAAGCCAACGCAGTCTGTCTGTCGAGCCAATAACGAAACGTCTCTTACCGTAAAAAAGCCACTAGAACTACAAACAAGTAACGTTTTAATGCTTTCACGTCGCCGCATTGAACCGGACACGAGACAATGCTGCGTGCGTGTGTGTGTGGCAAATGCACCCGGAGATATGCACGTTTAAACCGATATCTTTTCTTCCCATTTTTTTCTTTTCTCTTTCTCTTTTTTTGCGTTTCACGCTGCTGTGCGTGTGTGATGCGTTGTGTGGTCAACGTGCAAACCATACCGACACTCGCCGACTCATCGCTATATCGGCGGTAACAATATAGATCCTGGGAGAGCCCATACCGATCGGAAGCAGCCGTGGAGGCATCGGGCTGGGAAGTGGAGGCGCTAGTGGCAGCGGCAACAACGATCGCTACAAATCGTCATCGTCATCTTCGCGACGCAAGAGCCGGTCGCGGTCACCGCGCGACCGACGCGGCGGAGGCACTAGCGGACGTCGCGGACGATCGCACTCCCGATCGCGATCGGTTTCGCCGAGGTCATCCCGGCGAAGGTCTTCACGCGATCGCGGCGGAACCTCAACCAAGGACCGGGAGAGGGAGAAGGAACTCGAGCGGGAACGCAAACGCAAAGGATTGCCAGAAATGAAGAAAGAGCATCTTAGTGGTAAGACTAATGGATGTTGTGGAGATCGTAACGTCATCGTGTCTTGGGTGAAGCACCTGAAGCAGCACCAGCAGCACACATTGCAGAACGTTGCTAAATCCTTGCGAGTTTAGGAAATCGTCTACTGTATTCCGAAACGAGAAGAATCCTCAATCAGAAGAATCCGAAAAATCAGTGTGTGAATCGAAGGAAGTGGTCGGTGGTGGGCAGGATGTGAATGTGCAGATATACGTGTTTGTGTATTCGATCGTGTGAAGGATGCGCAGTGCGACAAGCGGAACAATTGGGTTGTAATGTACAGAGCAGAGTGACCCAATAAGAATGCGTTTTCGGATATTTGGCTATCGACAGACAAACTTGGCTGGCTTTTCAAATGAAATTTGTACTTTTTCCATTCCTAATTCGGTATCCAACTCCAACATCGGTTAATGATTGACAAATCCTCTTTTATGCGGAATGAGGAATGAGTTTTGAAATGAGTAGAGCAATTGAGCGATTTGAAAATGTTTGTTATAAAACACTATTTTGAATAGTTTTTCTTCTAAACTACATGTTTTTAGAAGAACGAAGATGTGTTGGAAAATAATACAACAATCTTCATAGAACTGTTCATTTAATTACCATACATATGAATGTTTTATACCGTGTGATGCGATCGTACATGTTTTTTGTATTACAAAATGGATACAATTTGATGGATAAATCATTATGACAATGCTATGTGCTGCTGTTGGTGTTGCTTATATAATACAGGCATGATAAAACATAAAAACCGGATTTTGTAAACATCGCTAGCTGATGAATTTGCCCTGCAATCAGTACGTTGACTTTGTGTTATATCTGAAAAACTAAACGACAGTCTGCGATAAGACTAAAAGATGAGACTCGTTTTGAGCTTTGAAATGAAGATCTGGAGACCATGTTTTGCAGTCTAGATAATTTATACTTTTCCTTTTTTTGTAAGAATTGTATGTGATCCTAGAAAAGGACATTCTTCAGCTAATGCTTTAAAAAACTGGAGAAATGTATTGAAATTTTAAAGCTACATCATTTTCTGCATATTAAATCTACACTTTGTAGTTTATTAACTCTTAAACTTTGTCGTATAGTTTCAAAATCTAACTCTTGAAAGTCATCGTACACATTGCACGTCAATTCCAATGAGTAAAATATAATTCATTTTCTTCCCGACAGTATGCAGCACCACGCTGTGGGTCGGGCACCTGTCGAAGCTGGTACAGCAGGAGGAGCTGTCCGATACGTTCGGCAAGTACGGTGACATCGTGAGCATCGACATGATCCCACCGCGCGGTTGCGCCTTCATCGTGATGAACCGCCGGCAGGATGCGTTCAAGTGCATGCAGAGTCTCAAGAACCACAAAATGCATGGCCGCGCGATAACGATCTCGTGGGCTGCTGGCAAGGGTGTCAAGAGCAAGGAGTGGAAGGACTACTGGGATCTGGATCTGGGCGTCAGCTACATTCCCTGGTCGAAGTTAAGCCCGAGCACGGATCTGGATTCGCTGGAGGACGGCGGCATGTTCGACGAGGATACGATGCCCCAGTGGATGAAAGAGAAATCGTCCGTCGGCGGAGGTGGTCCGCAGGTTGGCATGGGCTCGGCTGCGGCTGCAGCAGCCGCAGCGGCCGCAGCGATGGGCTTGGGACTTGCGCCGGGCATGGGTTTGAAGAAACTGGACGGCTCGGACATGTCGTCGGCGGCAGCAGCGGCGGCCGCTGCTGCAGCCGCTGCCGGCATGCTGAACCCTTCCCTGTTTCCACTGAATGCCGTTGATACGAGCCAACCACCACCAGCCATGCTTGGAATGGGAATGCCTCCATTCTCGATGGGTCCTGTGGCGAGGTACGTTAAGAGGTCTCTCACTTTTGTTTGATCTATTGTATTAATGCGATTTTTATTTGTGTTAGGTTACCGATACCGATGGGAATACCGATGGGCCCGAACATGGTGCCCGGACTGGGTATCAATGTACCTCCGCCTGGTATGATGCTGCCGGGCAATCCGCCCCCACTCCCAATGGCGGGCTTCGGCGTACTTCCTCCGCCGCCCCCTGGCTCGATGGGCAACGGTAGCGGTGGCTCGGCAAACATGATGAGCTCCTCGTCCAACCTGAGCAAATCTTCCGCCGACGACATGGACATCGAGATGGAGGACGAGCACACGTCAAACCCGGCCCCGCCGATGGTGGGCAGTGGACAGGGTGGTGGTGCAGCCAGTGCGTTCTTTAATCAACCCCCGCCACCGTTGATGCCACCGAGCGCCGCGAATCTGCCGCCAGGACCTCCGGGTCCGGGTAGTTTCTTCGGTGGCACGGCCGTTGGGGCCCTGATGCAGGACAATGGCAGTGTCGGCCCACTCGATGGCGGTAGCGATGATGGGGAAGGTGATGGTGGTAATATGGGAGGCGGTGGTCGTAGCGGACGAGACTTTATGCGTTCCGGGGGTGACGATGGCCGCGACCACAATCGAGGTCGTGGGGGCGATCGTAATAGAGATCGGGATCAGCGTGCTGCATTCGAACGCGGCGCCGGTGGCGACGGTGGTGGTGGACGTCGTGATCGAGGCGAGCGTGGAAGTCGCTGGGGCGGAGGAAACGATCGTGGCGGTGGGGGAAACAATTTCCGCGGTGGCAACAACCAGCAACAAGACGATCGTCCGCTTTCCGAGCGGCTGCGCGAGCTGGCTGGCGTGCTGGAGTTCAACAATCAACGCGGTGGTGGCCGCAACTTCGGACCTCGCGGAAACGACGGTGACGGTAAGTGTTCTGTGCACGTACTGGAGAGTAAAGTCTATCCGCTGCGATGTTACATTCGTCTGTGGTTTTCCTTCACTTTATCATACTCCCAACTGGATAGTCAGTCCTGCGTACATAACTTCATTAATTCTCCACATTTCGCAGATTTCGGTAACCGTGGTGGAGAAGGAGATTTTTCGCGCCGTGGAGGAAACTTCCAGCAAAACCGGTTCAATAACAATGCTGGCGGTGGAAACGGTGATGGTCGTAACCAGGGCCGCAATGGACCATTCGGTAACCAGCAGCAGGGTGGCATGTTTGGCAATCGTGCCGGCGGAGGACGAAACAACATGCAGCAGCAGCAGCAGCAGCAGCAGCGTGGTGGCCAGTTCTTCAACGAGGATCGACAACAGCAGCAGCAGCAGGGCGCCTTTTTCGATCGCGACGAAAACAGCAATGGCTACGAGTCGGGCGGTAACAACAGCAATAGCAACAGTAACAATAACCGTCGCAATTGGAACGACCGCGGTGCTGGTGGGGGTCGAGGCAACAATCGTGACGAAGGGGGCAACCGCGGTGGACGCGGAAGACAGCAGAATTGGCGCAGTGGTGATGAGAGTGCGGGTAGTGGCGACGGTGGTGGTGGCGGTGGTAGTGGTAATCAACAGAGATTCAACAATACTCGTGGAGGAAACAACAACAATAATAACCGCGGTGGTAATCGGCCAGGAGCGGCTCGGTGGGATGACGATAATGACGAGAATTGGGATGATTCAAGCAACAGATCGACGACGGGCCGGCAAGCGCAATTCGCATCCAATAATAGACAACGAAGGAACTCGTCTGGAAACGAGGAGCAGGAGCACCAGAATCCGGAATCTGAAGATATGGTCATGAGCGGAGAGGGACTGCCTGCGAATCGCGATGCCGACGATCAGGAGGTGATGGACAACATGAACAGACAGGAGGGTGACAGGGACAACTCGCTGGATCGGCGCTTCCAGCGGAACCATCACAGTCGTAATGACGATCCCGACGACGAACGGCCCCAACCTATCCTTTACTCGCCCGAACCGGAAGATGAGCCCGAGCAAACGAATAACAATAACCAGTTCCGCGGTGAAGATCGAATCAACTATCCCGATCACGCTGACAACAGCAATGAAAGAGGTTATCCTAACCAAGACAACGAGCAGAACGACGATCATCATCCTGCCCGCAATTCTGATCCACCACAGGCCGAGCTTTACGACGAAGAGCCGGTGCGTGATTCTCCTGCACCCGTGGAACAGATGCAACAGGAACGTAGCATGGTGGTAGAAGAAAATGAGTATCACCAACAGCAACACGCACTGCCGGCAAGCAGTGACGTAGTACAGGACAACGTCGGTGCATCATCCTCACCGACATCATCCTCGACAATGGCCGTTAGTGGTCAGGAACTACCCGATGAGTCGTGTGCACAACCAAACGATGCTATCGAGAGTAACGATGCGCCAACCGAAAATGTGGCAGCCGAATAGAGATGAACAAAACTACATCCTCCGAAGAATGACGGTGCGACAGTACATTTAATGTAAAATTGGCGGCAGCAACACTGCAAACGACAGAGTGTGTCGCGATTACGCAAAGAGATTGGGTACCCCGTTGACACTTGCTGGATGAGAGTGAACGTTTCGATGCTGGAAAGTGATTCATCTCGCAACTTCAGTTTGCTGTTGGATCGCTGAATATCGCTCTATTAGCAGTGGAGCTTCATGTCAACGGTTAAATTTGAACTACACCTTCCGGGCTACAGCTAATCTCCCTTCGCCGTATCTGGGAGGGGGACATGTGCATAGTAGTAGCGTCGGAGCAAGCAAAAGAAGCCCAAGATTAACACATAGATAAGCTAAACAAATTATTGTAAATTTAACAATAGTTTAGTGGCTGTACCCATACACTTACAAAGCCTGCCTCCCTCAGATGGTCTGCGGGATGCGAGAAAATTCTTAGTACGTATGTTTTGTGTCTGCAAATTAGAACAATTCCATCACTTATCGATGCTGTAGTGTAAACCATTTGATTCCCTATCGTGTAGTAGATAATTCCTCCCCCCCCTTCCACTTTATACTTGGACATAGCTTGCTGCTTTCCGACGAATTCCCCGAACGTATTGTGAACGTTGCTGGTGAGAAGGCTTGGCTAATGAGAATCGTCGAAAAGAATATTTTCGGATAAGCTTTGAACAGAACGTCTTGTACATTACGCAATCGCCAATGAAGTCAAGTTGTATTGTATCTAGATTCTTAGAGCTATGTGTGTGTGTTTTTTTTACTATCGTTCTATGAGGCTTCGTTCTATGACTGTTTTCCATGATTGTGTTTTTAGTTATCCCTTTTGTATCCTTTTGTAGTCAGTTTTTAAATTAATTTTTTTTAACACTGTGGCTAGGTCCTGGAGAAAGTTGCAATTAGCATACAAACCGACCCTGCAATAGCTTCCATCCATCGAAATGATGATGGTTGGTCGGAAAGATCATTAGAAGGAATAAGAAGGTAGTAATAATACAGATATCCTAGATTGTTTAAGTCAACATTGGGCGGTTTGAAAGATTGCAGTAAATAGCGATACGGAAAATATTTTGCAGCAAGAAATATTTTAATCTAAGCAGAACAAATGAAGCTTTTTAAACAAACTGAAGTGACGCATCAATCCATTGACAATGTCCAACGAAGAAGAACAAAATACTGGAGTGTAGCTATGTTCAGTTTTATTAAGTAAATGTCCATTCGTTTTCTCCCTATCAACTATAAGAGACCCTTAAAAAGGTTAAAGCTCACACCCAACTCAGTCGCGGAACCGGTGAACATATTTGTACTCATACTAGTGAACCGCATAATTTCTGACGCATAAAGTACTGACTAAAACATCCAAAGAATAACGATTAAACAATTAAACTTTAATTAATCAAAGAGACATATACTAAATGTTACCACTAGCAGGAACCTCATATATTTCGACGATTAATTTGAATAGGGCACCACTTCTACCTCTACGCACTATCTAGTTCGACGCCTATCTCTTACACTCTTAGCATCTTCAATGCCACACTTAATGATATACTCAATAGCCCAAACGCACTCATTGTGGATAGAACACTTTTGATTAAGTTGGAGTTGCTTATAACACCCTTGATCATATCCATTTCCTACTAGTGGTAACATTAAATGTATGTCTCTTTAATTAATTAAAGTTAAATTGTTTAATCGTTATCCTTTGGGTGTTTTAGTTAGTACTTTATGCGTCAGGAATTATGCGGTTCAGTAATGTAAAAAAAAATAAAGCAATGCATACATTATTTGTCATTTGCAGTGAATTGGAAATTTATGATGGATACCATTAAGAGTTAATCAATAAATTAAATTGTCTGCAGTAATCATTTCATTGTTGCTCAATTGCATGTGATGACCAATGTGCGGAATGAATGGCCTTATATTTTCAGTCAACGTGATTATGATTGCCACATGCAAAATGAACCCGATTCCTAATCGTCTAGTAATCTCAAGAAGTCCATGATTTTTACGCAGAATAATCAAAACAGCGGTTCATACCGCGCGGATATCATATGCCAGTAGGCTTTTGAAACTTGTATAGTTTTTCAGTAGCTCCACCGCTACAGTGTATGATAGCGTCACGAATAATACGGTGCACGGATAATACAGCCCCAGTAAAATCAAGCAAACTGTCCTTTGGGTCGTCATGGGCTCGAAGCAATCGTCTGCGCATAACGTCTTATGAATCGTTTGATAATACAAGGACCTACTCGCAATCTCGCAGGAGGGAAAACTCAACCGAAATTGATAAAATCAAGCAGACAACTTGCCTAATTTTCTTCTCTAAAATTCAACCAATCTTTTATTTGTTCTCGCATGCTGGTGTCTACATTGTTGCACATAAAATAGTATGCCCGCGAGTGTTGTTTATGATAAGATTTACATAATACAAGATAGCATGGCGAGCCCTGTTCACGAAACGTAAACATTAATATTACTAGGTCTTCTGCATTATTGTTGCATTTCCATAAACAAATAAAACAAAAAAAAACAATTGTTTCACAACCTCGTGCTGATGTTTACGCATACCGCTTGGCATTAGCAAAACAGCAATACGTCTGAATAGATCGTTTTTTTTTAAACGCTTTCCGCAGCGCGTGCTAGCCTGGAAACCCCTGTACTAATGGCGGCTTGGTGCGATACCTCGCGATTTGGCAGGCGGCACTAGGAAGTGAAAATACCGTAATTTCTACCCTCTGTCTTCTTGCCGTGTGTGTGCCCGTTCGCCAACCCGAAACACCATCGTGAATTGGCATCATATATCCAGCAGCGGGCTTGTGACAGCGTTTTTTTTTTCGCCTTGCCAACCGAGTAGCGTTTCCGTTCCTCGTTCTGGTGAAATGGTGGTGACTCGCGAAGAAACCGGAATCGTTCGTCGGCAGTAGCAACAATGCTGGACTTTCTGTGTGTGCGCGAGGAGAGTTGCTAAATCGAGGCACGATTAGCACTGCGTTGCCCGGAGGAGAAACCCCAGCGGCCCAGCAGAGTGCGTAGCAAGCACTAGTTGGTTGAACTTAAGCGAAAAATCTTCACCACGACGTCGCCACGGTGGACGCACCTTCTGGGTGGAAAATGTGACGCGAAGTGCCCGTGTAAATCGCAAGTGTAGAGAATTCCGTTTTCCGTTTCCTTTCTTCGCTCCTTTGTGCTGTCGTGTTTGCGTTGTAAAGCAAGGTACCTTCGCGTTCATCCAGCCGCCGGAACCCCGGAATCTCACATCCATTCTGGCATCGTCGTCGGCGTAGGCCGTTTGTTTTCATTGCCGCCCTCATCACCCCTCTCCGCACGCTCCGCAACGCTCTGTCCTCTGTCCGGTTGTTGCTTTCTCGTTTGCCCAAACGAGCGTGGTTTGCGTGGACCATAAACCAGCCCCTCCTGTTGTATATGACCCCGAATTTTCTTTCACCCCCCATACGCTCCTCCGGGGGCCGGAGCTGTCATTGGGACGGGGGTTTCTACGCTGGTTGCGCTGGTGGAAAAGCTGACTTTTCATTTTCGCGATCGACGTGGTTCGCGTGAAGCAAACGTCGGCAACGGTAAGTGTGAGTTTCTTTGCAATTTTCACGGTCGCGTAGGAAGACGCAACTGCACGGGCGTTGTATGTGCGAAGCAGGCCAAGTCTGTGTTGTGATGTACTCGTCTGCTATGATCCTATGTAGCGCGATAAGATTAGCAGAACTGGAGCATCCTTTCAATAGTGTGTGATACGTTTACTGTGTGCCCTTAATCAGAGAACCTATGACGCCATTTAAAAATATTCGAAAGTAGACAGATTACATCCGTTCGGATAATCATTTTACAAGCGTCATCGTTTCCACTGTCTCGGATGTGAATGTATAGGATGGCTTATCCTAGCGTTCTGTGTTTCTATTTGCGCTCCTGCTATAACACATTCTTTCGTGACTGCTTTGTTTGCCATGGCTTACTAAACGGGTTTTCCATTTGCAGGACGAACTATAAACAGCTCTCGGAAGACAAGTCGTCAAAAGATTCAAGTTTTAGCGGCTTACAGTGAGGCCGGCAAATGGAAGTGAATCGACTGGACGTGTGATAATTGAGGAGGATTTTATCGAGTATCTTTTACAAGCAAATGATAATATTTACAGGTAAGAACCACTCTGCCGATTATTTTTTCTTCACAATAACTTTTTTTTTTAATTCCAGCTTAAAATAAAGAAAACACTACTGAATCTAGGACGAGGTGAATTGAAATAAGGACGATGATTCAATTTATCTAAATAATATTTTGACTTTGAGGATTTATGCATCCGCATCATATGTTTTGCTTCCAACACGTATCCCTTACGCGTTGTTTTATGATCGGATAATTTCTGCACGGAAAGTAACGTGAACGTTTTGACACAGTACGAAGTGTGGGAAGCCCAGTTGTGGAAGCCGATGAGCTTCACTGGTGGAACTGTACGTTCAGAAGCGGTTTTGTGCCACCTTCCCTACACACAAAATGTGGAACTCCGAGCGTTCCCAGTCCAATGGCGGCGGTGGTTCCGGTTCGGGCGCCAAAACACTCGGCATGACGTCAGCTATTAGTACGGCCGAACCGAAACCGGAGGACTTCCAGAAGACAAAGGAGCTGGAAAAAAGCTTAGGTAAGCTAGCGAGTAAGATAAGAGATCACAAGACTGGAGCAGTGTAATGAAACTCTTTTTGTTCGTAGAACCCTACAATGTGTTCGAGGCGGAAGAGGAGCTGAACCATCGGATGGAAATTCTGGCCAAGCTGAACACACTCGTCAAGCAGTGGGTGCGCGATGTCTCGGTGGCCAAGAACATGCCGGAGGCTATGGCCGAGAAGCTCGGGGGCAAAATCTACACGTTCGGCTCGTACCGTCTCGGCGTGCACCATAAGGGTGCCGATATTGATGCACTGTGCGTTGCGCCGCGCAACATTGAGCGGGCGGATTATTTCGGTTCGTTCTTCGAACTGCTAAAGCAACAGCCGGAAGTCACCGAATGTCGGGTAAGTTTAGGCATATTGCATTGAACGGTTTGGGCATTCTTAAACTACAATAAACCGGCGTTTTTCGGTAGGCCGTCGAGGAAGCGTTCGTTCCTGTTATAAAGATGAATTTCGATGGTATCGAAATCGATTTGCTGTTTGCGCGGTTGGCATTGAAGGAGATACCGGACAACTTCGATCTGCGTGACGACATGCTGCTGAAGAACCTCGACCAGAAATCGGTGCGCAGTTTGAACGGATGCCGGGTGACGGACGAAATTTTGCGGCTCGTACCAAAAATCGACAACTTTCGTCTGGCGTTGAGGACGATTAAGCTTTGGGCGAAACGTAAGCGACCGGTGGGAGTTGACTCGAGGGACGGGAGTCTAATTTTCACTATCACATTAATTGCAGGGCATGGAATCTATTCCAACTCACTTGGGTACTTCGGTGGCGTGTCTTGGGCGATGCTGGTTGCCCGAACCTGCCAGCTGTACCCGAACGCAGTGGCCGCAACGTTGGTGCACAAGTTTTTCCTCGTATTCTCGCGCTGGAAGTGGCCCCAGCCCGTGCTCCTAAAACAGCCCGACAACGTAAACCTTGGCTTTCAGGTAAGCGATAACGATTATTTTGCAAAACAACAAAATTAGCTAAGCCTTCCACTCATTTACACCCCCCGTAGGTTTGGGATCCACGAGTTAATGTGCAGGATCGCTTCCACCTGATGCCAATCATTACTCCAGCCTATCCGCAACAAAACTCGACGTTCAACGTATCAAGCTCGACGCGAAAGGTAATGCTGATGGAGTTCAACCGGGGTATGCAGATCACGGACGATATTATGATGGGCAAGCAGGTGTGGGAGAAGCTATTTGAGGCACCGAGCTTCTTCTATCGGTATGTAATAGTAGCGGTGACGCTTTAAAAGCGATTGATCACACAAAAAACAAATTTCTGCACAGGTATCGTCATTTCATCGTGCTGCTAGTGAGCTCTAGTAATGCCGATGATCATCTGGAGTGGTGTGGCCTGGTGGAGTCGAAGATACGCTACCTGATCCAGAACCTGGAGCGCAACCAGCACATTAACTTGGCGCACGTCAACCCGAAGTGCTACGAGCAGCACGAACAGAACTCGGGCACCACGCTGAGCGGTGCCGACGGGAAACCGACCGCCTTCTGTTCGCTCTGGTTCATCGGGCTCGAGTTTGAACGGTCGGAAAATTTGAACGTCGATCTGACCGAAAGCATACAAAACTTCACCGATTCCGTACACAAACACGCGGTAAGAGCAAGGGATGGGGGGTGTTTTACTTGCATTTTCTCTCTGGAAAGAATCATGTTAGAAATCATGATTCAGCTAATTTTTTGCTATTTCCATTTTTACTTATCGAGTACTAGTCAAATGAGTTGTCATAAAAATATGTAAAAAATATGTGTTTGAGTAATTTTCTAATTCTTCTACTCTATTTTTGACAGGTACACATTAAACTGTTAAAAGATGGCATGAAAATCGAAGCTCGGCACGTGCGGCGAAAGCAACTGGCCCAGTATCTCGACCCAAACCTGCTGAAACGCGAACGAAAGATCTCGGACAGCTACACCCAGTCGAGCAGTTCGGCAACGGTGGGCGGTGGTAACAGCAGCAACGCCTCTTCGCCCGCCGATGCTGCTTCGCGCAAACGAAAATCAAGCGACTTCACGTCCACCACCCCGACGAGTAGTCCTGCACCTGCTGCCGCGACGCCGGGTAGCAATGGCAGTGCAAACAAGAAGCGACGTAACGATTCCGTAAGTGTGAGCTTTGCTTGTTCCAGATCAACGTTCACCTTAACCGTACGTTTTTTGTTTCTATTTCTTTAAATTTCTTGAAATTTATCATACCTTGTTGTGCGTAACAGTTCGACGGAGCCTCAAATAGTAGCTTCTGCAGCAACTCGTCGATGGCGATCGGCGGACAAACAACCACCACCGACGCACCAGGTATGGAAGCGGACGATGCGACCAAAACTGCCGGTTCCAATGCAGGAGTAGCATCCTCCTCCTCCTCCTCTTCCTCCACTCATACAGCCACTGGCCCCACGAACGGTGAGGAAGGCGACACTAATAACACATCTTCAGGTGCCCCGTCGGAAGATGCACCGTCCAGTGGCGCCGATGCCGTGATGTACGACGAAGAAAACACCTTCGAGCCACCGAATCCGGCACCCAACACTAATGGTAATGCTCACAGCACGAACGGCAGCGGCAACAATGGCAGCAGTGGCGGTGATGGTGGTGGTAGTAATGATAGTAAAAGTAATTCCACACCGACGGGTCCTGCTGCTGCTGCCCCAGCACCAGAGGTAGCCTGCTCATGACTGACTCATCGCCAAGCGATGATGCTCCACTCCGGAGATTCATCACCACCCGCTGCCGATGCTGATGGCTGTAGTGGTGATGATGGTGGTGGTGATGTTAGTAGTAAGAACCAGATGAAACGGAATGCTGCCGTACCGCCGACTGCTGCCACTGTTGCCGCTGTCGTTGCCTAGTGTGGTGGAAACGAGGAGGAAGGTCTGCTGCATCGCACTCGGAGTAAATGTTTTCAAGGTTTAAATGGCATAAGGAGGCCAATATGGCAGATGGTAAGTTTGTGGTGCGTTATCTCGGAACAAAACGAGTGAAACCATTGCTTTTTTCTCTTACAGACGCAGACTATCGTTATAATCAAATGTACATACAATTGGAATAGACGAAAAAACCGTAGGCAAGGCACATAGGATGACTATTCCTATCGAACACCTAAAGGACTCCATCGCTACTGGGATCGATACATGAGCACTGCGTGTATCAAGTTCCATGTGTGCGTACGGAAATATTTGTAAGGTAAGATAGTAGATGCAATATGCACCATCAACCACCTTCATCATACCCCGTGGAGCGTGCAGCTGGTAATAGCAGACGCGGACGACGACGATATAGCTAAAGAAGTAATGGCTCATCACTCGGTGAAAGATTGAACAGTGTGTTCTTACTCTCTCTACTCTCTCTTTCTCCCGAAACTACTTGTAAGCATAGTTGGCATCTTGGATTCGTCAGCAGATTCGGGAATCGTCAGGGGGCTTCAGACGTGGCGGCAATGGTGGCGACAGCGGCGGGGGTTAATATTTAACTAACAGCGCATTCTTTACACCCGCGCGGCTCAAGTGAACGAGCTGGTGGTACAATTACAATATTAACTATAACAAAGTATATTTAGCGAAGCGCGTGGTGCGAGTTCTTCGGCGCTAAGAGACAGAACAGCGACAGGCAGGCAGACAGCAGCAGCAGAGGAGGGAGATGTAAATAATTATTGAACGTGGAAAGAGTTGCAATGGAGCACAGTAGACAGGAAGAAACAAAAATAATAAGAGCGATGAGAAAGATAGGAAACTAAGAGGCGAACAAAAGCAAAATATGGAGACACCGCTGTAAAGAGCGAGCGAGGAATGTACACAGAAACCCTTACTTGTATGATCGTAGAGATTTATCAATCAACCGCTTATTGTTTACGGTGAGGTTCGATGTTATGAGGTATTCGTACACAGAACGCGTTTGCTCTTGTTCCGAATGCTGCCGATGCTGGAATCTACTTTACATACAGACACGTATCTTCTCGATAGGACTCTTGATTGGCTGCATCTGCTACCAGTAGCACTTCACTTTTATTCATCCGCCACCGGATGCGAATTCTAAAGTGACGTTTAAATGGCTTTCCGTTCTGGTTCTGAGACAGTTTTTCGAATACAACATTCAAATCGATTGTATAAAAAGCAATCTCATTAAGTTGCAGTTTTCTTCGACTATGCAAAATCCCGCAGACACTTACGGAAAACAGAAAGCAAATGACATGATAAAACAGGAGAGAAAAGCATTTTTTTATTCTCTTGCTTGAAGAGCAGAAGAAAGATCATCCAGAGCATAAAAAGAGAGACGCTAAGATTTATAAACAAATATTCTTAGAAAAACATCCGCTAGAAAGGTGCATAAGGATGGCGCCTAGTTGTATTGGGGACATCAATTACTGTATCATTCAGAATAATATAGAAGAGACAATTCTCACACACCTACACACACGCATACACACACTTATGAAACATTTACTTAATGTAGCGAGGCAGTTTTGTGTGCAGAAAGGACGCCGATGAAAGTGTGAGAGAATAGATTGATAGATAACTATGAACTACTACTAATGTAACACACAGGCGTGTGGGTATCACTCTGCCGGAAATAATATTTGTTTTCCCGCTACTTCCGGCAGAGAAAGATTGGCGTGTGGCGTGTGGCGTGTGGCGAGTTATAAAGGATGGGAGGGGGAGGACACAAAAAAACTCACACACACCCACACATCCATGCAGAAACAGAGTTTATATTTGCAACGCGGGCGTATTAAGAATGGCACATGTGCTAGGTTTATCACTGGAAGGTGCTGCTACTGTTCGACACCTGTTCGTGGAGCAATCCTTGGGCGAGTGGAAATTTCCACCATTATTACATTTATATATTTTTTAAAAAGAAAATTCAAACCTATTGGTTGCACTTCCGTGCGAATTCGCACGGAGTGTGTTTGACAACGATATGCTAACTTAATGAAATCATTCTCCTCCCACTGCACTACTATGCCACGGCAGCACAGTGTGTGTACGCGCTATTCATTCGGTAGGATGCATTGTACGATTAACAAAATTTGAAATGGGGCATATCTTATTCTTTTCAAATCTGTTGCAAATCATGCACGACGGTATAGCTTTCGGTCTTATATTCCCTTCGGAGACAGCGTGTGTTACCTTCAGCAGGGGACCTTCATTTATTGTATCTTTTATTCATTTTATTCATCGACAGTTGAATCGAATTTCTTAGTGTGCACAAGGTAGTTCGCTTGGTATTACGGCGTCCTATCGAAGTACACGATACGATCAAGAATCCCCGGACGTGGAGAGGAGTATTGTATTGAAACATTCAATCTTAACCACTTCTCTCAAGTCGTGTGTGTGAACAAACGACACCTGAGGTGAACTAAGAAGTATGAAACAAAGCGAAATAGCACCGGAATCCGTTGGGGGTGGATCGATCGAGTGGATGTGTAGACTATGTGCAGAGAGATATCACTCAGGATTAGCACGTGGGCGCGCATACCGGACGGATTTTTTTGTAACATTCAATGTATCGCATACCGATTTGAGATTTTTTCAATAAAGGTACATTTAACCCCCCCGTTTCATATGATTGTCGTTGGCGGGTTTCAACTCATTTCCACATCCAACATAGGAGTGATGACACTAGTGAGACATTGTTTTGTTCATTAATCATTTTGTATATGGCGCAATTCGCTGCCACCGGTGTCAACAGGTTTGTTTTCTTCTTCCGTATTGATCTTACGCTTACATGGAACAGTGTTGGTTCGCATCAACAGCCTTGATGGGAGAAAAATGTACAGAAGATATCACAAAGAGAAAGCATCGGTGCACAAAAATAACCCTGGTTTAAAATGAAATGTCGTTGTACTCTGCATCGTCGTTTATTGCATTAGCTTTGTGTAGGATTAGTTCCGCAAGTATGGTGCCGGTTCCCGCTAGAACGGTATTGGTGACACAGCAGGTTAGTTACTTTCGCCGCAAACAATGCACATACACTAGTTGGCCGTCTATTTTTCACGACCTCTCCAACATCGGGTTTGTGTACCCATACACCCACTGGGAAAGTAAAAAAAACACCACAGTAAACCGATTTGGAGGCTCGCCTGTAGTACGACCGACTTTCTTGACTGTCGTTTATGTGCGGCAAGATGACTAATTTAGCACTCGTCAAGTGGTATCGTTGTTGATTTTCATGTTGTTGTATTAGTTTTACCCCGCTTCGATTGTTTACCAAATCCGATGGGTGGCGCGATTTCGAACGTTCGTCTAATTTTGGGAGTTTTTTTTTCTTAGCCACGTATATGTCTCAAGGGTAAAGAGGGAGTGTGGAATTTATATTGTTTAGGCTCTTTTTTAAAATAAGCAAACCGATTTTTAGTTGAGGATTCCGGAATAGATAGGGTCACAAGCTAAAGTGATCTTAAAATGGAAAAATTATTATCATTTTTTTTATTTAAATATCAAAATTGCCTTCCGGGCATCTATTAATGCTATTAGGAATGTAAGATTTAATTTTAGAAATTTACCGATTCTATAGTTTTCATAAACATGCAAAAAAACACCCGGAAGTATGCAGCGAAAGGACTCTTCGCCATGTTTCTTCTGCTACCGGCTAGCAGGAACATGTCTGGCCTGTTTTACGAGTTGAATAATGTTCTCCTCCCGCATTGTGCAAGCTGGAAATAACTAATGAGCTCGAAACTAACTTCGCGACATTGCATTTGCAAAAACACAGTCCTCTCTGTTGCCAAAGTGTTATTTTTGGTGCAATCCTCGTTGCACCACCGGTCGCAGAGGTACATTTTTCAAAAACGTAAACACAGCTTCACTGACAGCTTCGGCTCAGCGCACACACACACCATCACAACAAGAGCTAATTGTAAACAGCACACACACCACCGCGCGTTTGTTTATTCGAATTTATTTAAGGGCCTGCGACGAGTCGGCGGGGGGTCAATTCCTCGAATCAAGCACAAAGCACGGAACGGCATAGTCTCGCAGCTCGGGAAGTATCCTCCAACACAGATTGGTCCATTCGTTGGCCGGCAAGAAGGAAGTCGACGTTGTGGTGAAAGTGGAGTGAAGTTGGGGTTTGTTGATGCAAACACCCTTGACTTCAAGTTTGTGACAACGGTGGTATTGTGGAACTTTGTGGAACAACGAAAACAAAGAACGCACGCTATCAGAAGGATATCAGTTTGCGCCAGGACTGCTGCAATCTGTCCGTGAGGAAAGTGAATCATCGTTGCGACAAAGGTGACATTTGCATTTGCGGTGGAAAAGAGTTTCTATCTCGAATTGGTGCGGATTCGTGTACGTGAAAAGTGACTCAACATGCCTCCATCGCGCCTGGACGGGCTCTATCGGTCGCTGCTGCTGACCAAGTTCTTCTGCAAAGGCTGGGGCAAACCGGAAAATCTCGAAAGGTACGGCGAATACATTCACCCACCCGTCTGAAAATAGCGAATCCGTGAAGAAACATCATCCGATCAGCGCCAAATTACATAATTTCGTTCGTTGGCAGCGGGTGCGCGGGCTTTCTTCTGTTGTGTCTGGTGAGATGTGGTGATTCTGTTACCAAGTTTGCCCTAGCAGTTGGCAGCTCAGCTTGCGCGCGCCCTATCACCACCATCACGCGTCATATTCGGCCGAGGTGTGCTATTTTTAGAGATACATAAATGAACCCGCGGCGGAGGGTCAACTTCGGCGGACTCCACGTTTGATACCTCCTCAGTACGCCGCGTAGAAGTTTCTGGATGTGTTCAGCAACAGCAGCTACAAATGTGCGTGCGAGCCGCGAAAGGTGTGGGTAACTTGGCAATGGCTCCAATTGGGCCGGGTGGGAGGTGTGTCTCGCGAGTGTTTTCATTTTCGCAAAGACGCAATACCTCGTACGCACGACGTGCGCCGTGAAGATAGACGCACGCGACTACGACGGGAAGAAGAAGCGAGGATAAAAAGCGCAACATCGTACGATCTCTCGCATACGATGTTATCGTTGGTGTCAAAACAAAAACAAGAAAATTACTCTCCAGCATAACTAACACTATCGACACGAGACATACCTTCTCACGCACACAAACGAGCAAATGTTGCGCGGTAGAGAAACACACACACAAGCGTGTTGATTGTTGATATGGTTCCTTTACACATGATAGTTGAACAAAGAATGTTTAATATTGTGCTAAAAAAAATGCTTATCATCTGCTAACGTAATAATGCTGATAAAGCTTCGCCGGTGGCGTGGCCAGCGAGTGATTGACGGCTCACTTTGTACACGTCAGTACAAAAAACATGCTAATTTCACTTTTATTTTGCTTGAAACGATTTTCTCTATTAAAAATGCAGTAGTTTCCATAATAAATTTTAAAAAACTACCTAAACGTATGCGACATGGCGTTAACTGCGTGTTGCATACCTCTTCGTGGCTGGTTTGATTCCAAAAAGCAACGCCTGCTGGACATCACGTACGCCGGAGAACGTAAAATGCGCATCTGATTCATCATGACCTTCCGCACTAGAAATTTAAATGGTTTCAAAGCTAGCTCATAGTTGTTTACTTGGATCGTTTTCTTCTGGGACTTGTTGTCCCCCCGTTGCGAATGATTCCTCTAATGGGGTGGTGGCACCAGTGCAGCTTTGCCAACAGCATTATTTTTAACTCTTCGAAGTAGCCTTTTCACCATCGGTGGATGGACTTTGACGGAAAGCACCTGTTCCTAGAGGGTTTCAGTAAAAATAATCACTTGAATCAATCGCACTTCCCCTCTCGATGCAACGAACAGATCGATAGGTTCCTAATACTGCGATTCCTCTCCGTTTAGACTGTTCGCGTTCCGAAAGATCATCTCCAACCGGGCGGCCTGTTCGCAGCTGGTGCCGCGCGATTATCCGGTAGAAATCACGAAGGAGGAACTGCACTCGGACTGCAAAATACTGGAGGGCAAGTTCATCTCACCGTTGGAGATCTATATGCCCGGTCTGGTGCCGGATGTGGCTCAGCAGGCCCACTTTCAGATCTTGCTGCCGCTGAAGTGGAACGACGAGCGATTCAAGCCGATCTGCATTCATCTGGCTGGCACTGGGGATCATGTAAGTTGGGCGACACGACTGGGCTGGAAGTCAAAGAAAAAAGCAGCACCCGATTTGCTTATGTATGTTTCTATTTCAGTACTTCTGGAAGCGACGGAATCTAATCGCAAAACCCCTGCTGAAGGAGGCGAATCTCGGTGCCATCATTCTAGAAAATCCCTTTTATGGTTTGCGAAAGCCGAAGGAGCAACGGTACGTGTCGGTGTTTGTTGTCTCCGGAAAGCGTTTTGTTATTGAAAGTCCTATTTTTTTGTCTTTACAGTGCATCAAGCCTGCAGAATGTGTCGGATATCTTCGTTATGGGCGGCTGTCTGGTGTTGGAATCGCTCGTGCTCCTAAACTGGTGTGAACGGAACGGGTACGGCCCGCTCGGTATCACCGGACTGTCGATGGGTGGCCACATGGCCTCGCTGGCGGCCACGAACTGGCCAAAGCCGCTGGTGCTCGTACCGTGCCTGTCCTGGTCGACAGCCTCGTCCGTGTTTACCGAAGGCGTCATGAGCAATTCCATCAACTGGGACGTGCTGGAGACACAGTACTTCGCCGACGGTAACTTCCGCGAGCGGCTGTCGAAGATGGTCACCGTAGTGGATGATGCATTCGTAGCCGGCAAGCATTTTATACAGAACTTCAACCAGTCGGTGGAGGAGCTGCGGCTGGACATCAACGAAACGAGAGATCTAGTGTGTGGCGCACAGGCGTCAGATGTGAATTTGACCGTCGTGCGCGAAACGACACCGGAGCGCGAGCAGCAGCCGCAGTCATCAAATCTCATCCACATTACCCGTACGAATGCGCTGAATCTGTCCGAGCCGCTGCTGAACAAGCTGCTCTCCAACGTCCGGTGCGAGCTGACGCAGGAGGAGATCGATGAGCTGAACACAAAAATTCATCTAGCGTTGAAGCGACACAACGAGGAGCTTCAAGCAGACGGGGGTACGCCAAGCAGCAGCAGGATGATTCTGGAAGTAAAAGCAGAAGGAAAAGAGGCAACGCCTGCTACGCCTGCTTCAACCAAATCGGTAGGCTCGAAGATCATGGAGTACATTAGCTGGGGATCGACCGCCTCCACGACCGAGACCAGTACGACAGAGAAACGCGCACCGATCGACACGACAAAGCAGCGCTGGTGGGAACGAGAGGCGCTCCAGTTCATGCGCGGCATGATGGACGAGTGCACCCATCTCAAGAACTTTTCCGTGCCCTACGACACATCGCTGATCATTGCCGTTTGCGCTAAGGACGACGCGTACATTCCACGGGACAGCTGTATGAGCCTAGAGGACATTTGGCCCGGTGCCGAAATTCGCTATCTCGACGCGGGCCACGTCAGTGCGTACGTGCTGCACCAGAAGCTGTTCCGCTCGTGCATCGTGGAGGCGTTCGAACGGGCGAAGAAAAAGTGGATCCCGGAAGCGAATCAGCTGCGCGGGGAAGTGAACGGAACAGCACCGACGATCGATCCCGAACATCCAACTAAATAAGAGATCGAGGTTGTTGGTATCTTGTCACCAACACACTCTGGGGCTAACCAAAGAGACATGAAATGGAGATAGCTTCTTCCTAGCGGGAGGAGCCTCCTGAGAGTCGTCGGGAAAGCGTGAAGAGAAGAGTACGGGACAAAAGGAACTACACGCCGTGTGTTAATCCCGGACTTACGAAACGAAGAATATGGTTCCCGAATGATCGAATCATATGATGCAACGCGGTTCACCAGATCTTGTGTGTCTGAGTCAATAAGGACAAGAGTCCGCGGAAATGCTCGAAACGGATCGTACCTACTGCAACTGATAAAACTGAATGCCTGAATTGCTTTTACGATTGCAGAAGACGATCCAATACGCCGCAGAATGACAGGGGAACCGTAGAACTTGGTTTTACGGTGCAATACTACAAATGTGTGCTAGGGTAATGTTGTGCAAGATTGTGATAATGCCGTGATAGTGTGAATGAGAGAAACAACCGTGAACGTGTATGTGTGTGAGAGAGAAAACGCTACATTCTGATTTTTTTCGTTAGATAACGAGAGATATGAGACCAATGCGAGCGCACAACAAGTTAAAGAATATGTTAACATCTTTGGCAACGTTAGTGTTTACCTTGCGTAGAAGAATGAGATTTTAAATTTTGTTCATATTTCACTGGGGATTCACTTTGGAATCCATTTTGGAAATAGATCAGGAAGGTACGATTCGTTGGGAGCGTGAATACTCTTTTTTTGTTCGAGTATTTTTAATTCGACTGTATTTACGCAGCGTAACATTATGCAAACGGTCGAATTAATTCTAAAAAACAGGATTTTTTCGCAAATCAGCAGATCATCAGCAGTGTTCGTTTACTAACATTTGTTTCCGTAATCTTAAGTTCTTAAACCATTACGCTTCATAATAAAGTCGTTACGATAAGTACAAATTGTAAAATGATTTGATTGTTTTATTTTAAACTGATACAAATCAATGGAGCTGAACGGTTTCAGATAGTATGACTATGATCGATTTGAAAAGTCTTTCTCTAACTGATATCCAAATCTTGCGACGACGGTAGGCGGCGGTGTGCCCTTTTCAACTGCCGATTCGAATACACACGATGACAATACGTACAACCGTCAAAGAGCAACCACGCGGATTTGACAATTTTAACCAAAACATTGACAGAAAAGTTTGTTTTGTTTTTGGTAGTGTTGCTAGTGCATTCGGTGCATTCCGTACGTGTTATGCTCCGTTGCCGTGGTAGCTGCTTCTTTTTCTTTCCCTAAAGGATTTTGTCCTTTCCTTGCACGCAGCTTAGCTAGTCCCCCGCCCTTCTACACGTGTGCGCCTGTCCGTGTGTGTTCGAACCGGAACAGGTAAACAAAGCCGCTTCCTGCCAAAAGTCTACGGTGTCGGTGCCGCCACCAATTCCGTTCGTCGCCTACTAAACGGCCAGAGATATGCGTGTACGTTGCACGCGTAGTAACCGGCTGAAATGATAAGGCAGCATACTGCGCGAGAAGAAACAAAGCAATCACTGCTACATGCGCGGCAATAGAGCCGTCAGTTACATAAGTTTTTTTTTGCGTGCTGAAGGAAAAGATCCACCGAGAAGAATGGTCTGACGGGTTTGTGTGAACTATGCGCGTTATCTTTCGCGGTAATAGCTAGGGAACAACAAGCCAACCATTCAACAGGCGTGCTAACTGTCGCCACCAGTCCGTCTCGAAGAAGAACAAAACCGATGCGCCTCCTCCATGCAGCGGTGTTGGGGGTTAGGGCGGAATGGGTGTAATTAATTACACGAGGCGTGTGGTTGATCTCAACTCGTGGGACCGTTCCCTGTGATGTGTGTTGTTTGCCTATTCCTGGTGGCGATTCGATGCCGATAAAAGCAAACAGTCGGGGTTGGGGTTTGTTGTGTCGCCAAACCGTTGCCAGACCCAGATGATGTTTTCCGTCTGGCAATGGCCTTATTTCGTGGTTCGGACAAAAACGGGATCCGAGCCGTGGGCAATACTATGACGCACTGGTGGTGCATCCCAACATCGGCAATTACTTTGTTGTGCACGTCCTTGGCCGGATCGGGGGTGTGCGCTGCGTTGAGAGCAATCAACAGCTTAATACTACATCGTGAATAATAAATCCCCCACCCTCCCCATAGCACGACAATCGACGCGCTGAAAGAATTCATTTGTTTCTTTATGCTTTTGCAGCATCTATAAACGGCGCAACAGGAAGCTGCATTTTACCACCGAAGGATACGGCGAGAAAAGGGCCCCCGAAAGCAGTGCAACCTCGATCGGGTGAGTTCAGAATTGCAAATATAAAACTGGAATAACACAAAGGCACTCTCTCGCTGTGGCTTCGGATGCGATGAGAGTCGTGTTTTCTTCCGGTTACTCACACCAGCAACCGGAACTGGTACTGGTACCAAGCGAATGCACCTGATCTCATATGGCGGTTTGATTTTTCTCACTCTCTGACTATTTGTCTCTCTATTTCTCGCACCCTTCTCTCAGCGCCGCGTTCGGAAGTTTAGAAAACAAAAAACATCTGTTTCGCGATTGTGGAACTGCGGCAGCACCAGCAGCTGTTGGGCCGGAGCGAAGAAAGAAACAAGGCAGCGAAGGGACAAAGAGGTATAAAGCACGACGCAGCCACGATGAGCCGGCTAGTCAGTAGTAGTGGTTCGGTGCTCGGTACGGCCGGAAGCAAAATGTCGACGTTCCGCAAAGTGACCCACTGCATCTTCGACATGGACGGGCTGTTGCTCGGTAAGTGGCATCGAGTGGTGTTGTTTTTCGCATCCTTCCGCAACGGTCAATCCCGCCCGCCCGTACTCGTCGGGTCGGATACGGTTCGTGTGCCGTCGCTTTCCGTGGTGCAACATGCAGTTCTGCCCGTTCGTCCTGCCCAATGCTCTCGGCTCAGTGTCAAGTTTATTTAGTCGATCAATTTTGGATTCGTGCTTGTTTTCGCAGCACACAGTGTTTCGGATCCGAATGCATATGTGCGTACTCTTTCGTGCTGCTTGTTCTCTCCGGTGCCAGTTGCTTTAAGCTTCCCGTGTGGATGCGTTGAAATATGTACGGCGGCGGGCCGCAGAATGCATCGGGCTCAGTAAGACTGCAGTAAAATTGATCGAATATCGAACCAACAAGGCGGAAGTGTACGTGCTGGTTTCCTTGGAAGTTATTAAGGGTCTTCCCCATCCACAGTTGCCTAAAGTTGCTGGATGTAGGTGGTAGCGAAC
This sequence comes from Anopheles dirus, assembly GCA_000349145.1. Classification (NCBI taxonomy): domain Eukaryota; kingdom Metazoa; phylum Arthropoda; class Insecta; order Diptera; family Culicidae; genus Anopheles; species Anopheles dirus. The sequence continues at coordinate 13,092,488 of KB672979.1, forward strand.
GTCGTAACCGTTCGCTGATGGTAATTGTGTGCCGCGATACACGATGATAGCTAACAACCCTAATTAACCGCCCGAGGTTCTGGGATAGGAGACTGGTACACGACATCATGCGTGCCAACATCCGATGGTCCGTGCTGTCCTTCCCCTCTCTTACTTGTGCACCGGATCACCGTCATTGAGTCCGACAGCATATTCACGCTCGGCGATAAGAAATCGCACCGATAGTGGGAACCACTTGAGTCGGCTGGAAGACGTCACTGATGAGTTTGCTGTGCGGTACGGTATCAGTGAGCGTAGTTTTGAATCAATAGTAGTTTATAATACACCTAGACCTCGTTCTAAAGCGCATCGTTGGGCGGCATTTCACTAACGTTCATTTCAATTACCACTGTTTCTATTTCCGGTTCGTAATGTTTTCTTATGCAACCTTATTCCTAGCAAGGTTGTAGCGTGTACTGTTGTGATTTTTCTTGGCTACTCAAATCCGTTGATTGATTTTAATTTTTGTAACAAAAAAAGATCGCCTTTTTGAAAATTGAATTCTATTTATAATAGCAAAAACGGAATGTTATCAAACTGAACTGAATCAGTATGGTTACTGTATATATTTAAAATAATATGTACTTCTTGAATACGATCATCTGTAACCTTTATGTAAACTGAACGTTGCATCTCTTAGTTTGTATGAAAGAAGCTGACTAATTATGTTAGGCATAGGTTGTTAGTCAGCTGCTCTATATACTAATATTGCAGTATGAGATTCCCCATGAATTTTCTTACTAATTTGCGAATAACCCTTTGTCAACCCTTTGCTTCCTTAGCCGGAAGCTCCTTTTTGTTTATTGATCAATAATGATTGATCATCATTAATCGTGCAATAATTGTTCGGTGGAATTAGCAAGCATTAAATACGCTAACTACGACTCGACAAGAACTGAACCTATTTTCTAGACAATTAAGCCAATTTGCAAATAATTGACCTTACGCTTGGGACTATTTTAGGTGTTTTAATGCAAGAAATGCGTGAATTATGTGTAAGCACACATACATTGGGACGTTTTCATACAGCACCCGTCTGTGAAATGTTTCCTTTCAGTTGTGCGTGAAATATTTCACACTCTTGAAATAACGTTAGCGGGTTTTTGTCGTGTATGGGCTTTGGGGACTAGCTAGCGTGCTGGCAGCCAAACGAAGGGTTGCGTTCATGCGCATGCGCTTCTGTTGTATCCTTGGACCGTGCTCGATCTCTTCCGAACGTACCGCTTAACCTTTCGTACAACTTGGCGCTCGTGCACCTGTGGCGGGGTTGTCCACGCAGACACGGAGAATCTCTACACGCAGGTAACGCAATCGATCGCGGAACCGTACGGCAAGACGTACACGTGGGAAATCAAGCAAACGATTATGGGGCTGCAGCGGGACGAAGCGGCCGAAGCGATCGTGGCCGCCCTGGAGCTCCCGTTGACGCCGGCCGAGTACGTGCAGATTTCGACCGAACGGATCAACCGCGTGATGGAAGAATGCCAGATGATGCCAGGTAAAGCGGCGTGCCGGCAGACGGTCCGACTAATTTTTCCCGTGTGTTTTTCTTTTCTTTTTCTCTTTCTTGCTTTCTTGTGTCCTTTCGCACTTCCCGGTCCTTCTCCCCTCGCTTCCTGCTGGCTTTCTACACCCTCTTGCTTCGTTGTTCTGTCTTGGCACGGTTTCCCACTTCCAATCGGGCGGGTCCAATCGTTCCCGGTGGGCGGCAGACACGGAAAAGATCTACGAAAACATCTTGCGGGATCTGTTGAAAACGTACAACTCGCCGTACCCGTGGCCGACGCGCATGAAGGTGATGGGCACGACGGAACAGCGCACCTGCACGATACTGGTGAACGATCTGAAGCTGCCCTGCACGGTGGATGAGTTTCTGGCGCGATTCCGTCGCGATCAGTTGCTGGGCAAGGCACCGATGATGCAAGGTCAGAGTCGAACATCCGGCGTGTTTCCGGTCCGGTGTGTCGTGCGTGTTGTGTGCTATTAACAGATTGCTTGCGTTTTATGCCTTTTCTTTTGCCTCCTTCACCAATTCCGTTCCGTTCACGCTTCCTTCCTTTCGGTGTATATGATTTATGTTCGTGTTATCGGTGTGCCCACCGGCATGCACTTTCTAATGCGTTTGTCTTACTTCTCTCTCCCCGTCTCCCTCCTTTTCTTTCACCAGGAGCGGAACGTTTGGTGCGCCATCTGCACAAGCACAACGTGCCAATTGCCCTCGCCACCAGTTCCGGTGCCGATTCCGTTGAGGTGAAGACAAAGAACCACCGCGAGCTGTTCGAGCTGTTCGGCCACAAGGTGATGGGTTCGTCCGATTCCGAGGTGAAGGAGGGTAAGCCGGCGCCCGACATCTTCCTGGTCGCTGCCGCACGCTTCCCCGACCGTCCCGCGCCCGACCAGTGCCTGGTGTTCGAGGACGCGCCGAACGGTGTGACGGCGGCAATAGCGGCCGGCATGCAGGCCGTCATGGTGCCCGATCCGCACATCGAGGAGGAGCAGCGGAAGCACGCGACGGTGGTGCTGAAATCGCTGGAGGACTTCCGTCCGGAGCAGTTTGGACTGCCGGCCTTTACGTGAGCGCCATGCCACGGTTTTAGCGCGAGGGACACGAGCGGACGGAGCTTTTAGAGAGCAGTGTTCTGAACACACCACCGCGAGCGCACAATGTCGTAGAGAAACCGTACGCAGTTCGTTGCGTAGGACGCACAGAACTTATCGAGCAGCGGCTCCCAGACTACCCTCCATCCCTTCCCTTTAAGTTGTGAAAGTTTTTCTTTTTCGAAAAGCGGTAGTGGCGATTCGTTAGGTCCATGGGAAGAGCTTGCTTGTTTAACGAAAACTGACGCAGGAAATATACATTTTTGTGATGATAGAGTGTAAATCGTTGTTGTAAAATGTGTTTTTCAATTGAATATCACGAAATGAAAACATGAATATATTCAACAGATCAACAAATTTCGCCGCTTAATAGTGAGCACTTTTCATTTTATGGTGAGTTGTGAGTAGCTGCTTGGACTGAGAATGAGTTGGTGAGAAAATGTTGTCTCACTATGGTGAATCGCTCAACTCACTATAGAGCAAGAGTGGAGAACCGGGCGTCTCCATTTACTTTGAGAACTGGCGATGAAAAAAGAAATTCACTTTCTTTCATGCGATGTGATATAATCGCCCCACTTTTTCGGATAGTCCATTTGTATTTCCCATGCCACAAAACAACCATTGCTTTATCTTTATCTAATACCGTGTATATATTTATAATATGTATAATATTGTATTTACTTAACACTAGAAAAAAAATCATTCAAATCGCATTTGAACATCATCTTGCATCCTCATCATCATCAGTATGATCATTGTTACGCTCCAGTATTTGTCACTTTGTTGTTGTTGTTGTTGTTTGTCTCCTCCGTGTATGCTTGCTGCTTTCTTTTTCTGTCTGCCTCTCTCTGCCACACACACACATGTTCGATCTTGCTGCAAATGGCGGATGCGTCTTTGATTTGACTTTGCTTGTTTGTTTGCTTTCTCACTCCCATCCGTCATCCAAGGATCTTTCTTTATGCAGTCTCATCATTCAACCCCGGTTTGTTTTTGCTTTGATAAAATTGAATTTCGTAGCTGAGCTCAGCTTTTTCTCACATGATCGCATCTCGGCAAACGTCTGATCGTGCGTGGGCGTTGCAGTGCGAGTGTTTTGCGTGGTTGTTTAACGATTGCTACCACACTGATATTGTGATTAGCGTCATCTTATTCCTTTCGGTGCTCGCCTTCTGAGTTTTGCGTTAAATTATTGCAAATTGACGGCTTTTTTTAAATTTTACTTTGCTGCCTGCGTGATCATCCAGTCGCAAACATTTGCCCAAACCATGTAGGGGAGAGTATGAACGTTAGCTTTAGAACTACATAATCGTCATAAATATAAATTCCAAACAAAAACCAAAAATATAACAAAACAACGAACAAAACTCAAACACCAAAAAGCAACACGCGCGCCGAAGGCTTGAGAAGTTGAACGCATAAAACATGTGCGCACACTGATCACCGGTGCGCGCCGTAACCATTCGTCAAGGGAAGGAATCATTTTGCTCAGAAATTTGGATCTCTTTGCGGCGTTTGCGGGTTTGCTTCATCACATCTGGCAGCGGTTTTTTAATAAATATGCATCAATAAATTTTGTGCTGCGCGTTTGTACTGATGAACAACGTTGTTTTGGAAGGCAAGGTTTGGTCAACGAGCGAACGAGATAACGAAGGGGAAGTCGCAAGGCTGAATAGGTAAAAGGAACCAGACACAGACTTCACAACATTGGCTTTTTGAAACATTGGCAAAACTTAGACTGCTTCCACCAACAAAACACTGGCACATCTACCCAAGCTGCACGCAAAATCGATGGTTGTAATGATGTTTTTTCTTCTCTCTCTCTCTATCTCTCTCTCTCTTTCTTTCTCTCTTTCTCTCTAGCTCTGATGGATGATACACGGAGATGAACAGTGATGTGTGTTTTTTCTATGATCAAACGGAGCCTTACGGTTCAATCTTGGTATGAGCGTAGTACATGTGTGCATGTGAGCGGCATGTGTGTGTGAATGAGACGACGATCGCGTGAAGCGTGTGGTAAGTGCTGTACGCCGTGCCAAAGAGGGGCTGCTCCTTTCCTGGGCGGGGGAAGGTTCGCTTCTAGTGAGTTGGCCGAATAGAGAAAATTTGCCTAAATTTTGTCGAACGAATTGTAGGAAGAAGCCTTCACGCACACCGCACTCTGCAGCACCGCACCGGGAATTCGTGTAAGTTACCTTGCTCCGTGTTGCGTTTGTTTGCTTTGCTGCACGGGGATTTGTCGGAAGATTGGTTTGCTTTCTCTTCCCAATCCCAATCCCGTTTTCGTTTGCCCGCATCCTTACACTCTCCGAGGTTCGTTTAGCCCACTTTGTTGAAATCTTTGCCGGTCTCACTCTCTCTCTCCCTCTCTCTCTCTCTCTCTCTCTCTCTCTCTCTCTCTCTTTCTTTTCTCCAACTTTCACTTTCAACTTCCATTGATTTCTTGTGTTTTGTTTCTTTTATGCGTGTGTGTTGGATACTTAGGTTGTTAGTGTTTTGCTTTCGCTCGATTTTTCGCGCCATCAGTGAAATGTTATCAACCAAAGGCTTTTTGATTCCACGTTCGTTTCCTTCCGCTTTCCCGTTTCTCCCAGAGAGTACTTACATATTCAGTGTGTTTTTTTTTTTGTTGCTCCCACCGGACGTTTACGTCCCGGGCAGAAGTTTTACCACTATTTTACCTTCACGCCTTCGCTTCGCTTAACTGGACACCCACTCTACAGCTACTACTGTGTTGCTTTTTTGTTTTGTTTTTATTATATATTTACTCTCCCGTTCTTCCCTCGCTTTCTTTCTCTTTATCTCTCTCTCTCTTTTTCTCTTTCTACCTTATCTTTTCTGTGACTTTCCATTTTATACTTTCTCCTTTTCCTCACGCATTTGTATAAACTCTCTCTGTGTCCGGTTACCGGTTCGGTTTAGTTTGTTTTATGTTCTCTTTTTGCTTTTTTTTCTTAATTTCTGTAGCTCCACACCGACGTTCGCCTATCGCCGCATTAAAAATTAGTACGTTTGTGTGTGTGTGTTTTGTTGTTTTCGTTACCATTGCTGTCTATTTGTAGTGGTTTGAAGTTTGTTTTGGTTTAACTCACGTTTCTTAGCTCCACGCGCTTAAGAGGGTCCCGCCCTGTGCCTTACCCGGGGTTTTGAAACATGTCTACGCGCAATTACAAAAAGTAAAACGTATCGGTACGCGCCGCGTACGGGCGGACCCGTACGCTGTCTTACGTACAAACACATACAAAAATTAAACAAAATTCACTAATAAAACAAAAATTCACTAACGCGTGGCGGAGGATCGGAGGGCGAAAGGAATAGAAAAATTAAAGAGAAAACAAGGAAAAACAAAAACACAAATTGACAACTCTCTCTCTTTCGTTTGTTTACATTGATACAAACACACACACACAAGCCCAGCCCGTACAAGTGGGGAACACTAAAACCAAACAGAAAGGACGCGAACGAAACTGGCGTTCTCCGATCAAATTGGATAAACAAGCGACGAACGTTGAGGCGGCGAGTGTTTGATAGTGCTGTTGGCTGTGCGGTTCGCTAATTATTTACATCTTTACATCTGATAAACTCCCTTCCTTCTACTGTGTACTGTACTGTTTCCATCGTTCCGTTGTCTGCGGGGCGGGCTTAGGTTGCTTCTCTTTTCCGTTCGTTCTGTTTCAATGTTAGCCAATGTCACATTTATCTCTCGTGTAATACTCAGTACCATTACACCTGCGACACACTAATGGTAGTAGGCGGGTGTAATGGAAATAAACAAAAACGAAAAAAAAAACAAAACGAACAAACGCCATCCTAACAACAGCAGCAACAACACCCATACCAAACAAACATATGCGACATGTTCGCTCATCTAGTTTTCCGTGACCGTTTGCTGTTTCTTTTAATTACATTTGCGACCGCCATTTTGCGTGTGAGCGTGTGTCTGTGTTTGCTTATTTCTGTACCTTTTCCTTGTTTCCAAGTAACTTTTCACCTTTCTGCCACGATCATTTGCCTATTTATATTTTACATCTGGTTTATTTTGTGTGTTTTTGTGGTTGTTGTGATTGTTTGCAGTTTTCCGTTATATTATATCTCTGTTAGGTGTGCATTTGTTAGATGATTATGATTCATGTCCGTTCTTTGTCCTCTTCGGTACCTTCTCTTAACTTAAAAAATATACTCTCTCTTTCTCCTGCTCTCTTTCGCTCTCTTTCTTCTTTCTCTCGGCTATGCTGCTTCTCGTTCGTCCTCCCACCTACCTACTACGTCTTAGGTCCTGCGGCAAAATATGGTTCTTGGGTAATAAATAAATAAATGTTCTTTTTTAATATTAACGACAAATAATAAAGGAAATGAAACATATCCATAGTATATTTAACTACACTAACAACTAATGCTTTGTTTGCACGTACGCTTGTGAGTGAGTGAGTGTGTGTGTGTGTTTGTATGCGTGTGTGTGTCAGTGAAAACTGTCACTGATGAGAGTGTAATCGTTCGCCATCGCGCTAATCGCCATTGAATGAAGCAAACATTTGAACTAACTTAAAAACAAAAGCGCTCGCGTGCGCGCGCAAAATAATTTCAATCTCGATTCGGGGGTTACGGGACTTACGGGACTAAAACCAACGCCCTAACACACGCGTAAAGATCACACGACACAGAGGGTGGCAAAACAAACAAAAAAGAAAATAAAATAAACGAACAAAAATTCTCACTATACGTTCAGCTAAGGCTATAATAAAATATAAAATGGTACGTTCGTTTCACTTAGACGCTAGATGCTGGGTTGCGCGCGGTTAGCAATTATAAATCGGTAAGCAGCATTGGAAAAAGAGATGGAAGCGAATGGAAATAAATTTAGAAGAAAACAAAACAATTGCACCAAAACCATTACAGAACAGACTTAGAAGCAGCGAGGAGAAATAAAATAGAAACGTGGAACAAGATCTCTCTGCGTACAGTAGTATGAGTAGCGCGTAAATGTAAATGTAATCTTAGGTATAAATGGCAGATAAATAGAGTGGTTTTTTGTTGTTTGTGGCGCCGAGTCAACAGGGCGAGCCCCGTGACTGCGGTTCTCGTAATTGGTACTCTAAAACGAAACGAGAGACTTAACGGGGCTAGGATATCTATGTACACCGCACACCATCGTGGGGGGTTTGCATGGGGATGAAAAGCGGAAAGAATAAAATTACAACAGTATAAAGAAAACAGCCATTCACCGTGAGGAAGAAAACCCACAAAAGGGATAAAGCGGAAGGTACGCAATCGGAAATCGAAAGAGTCATACGATGTGCAACACGGGAGCGTCGGGAGCTTACAACTCAAATACATACATACAACAGTAGAGTTAGATTGAATCTTAAGCGAGCGCGCTAAATCCTTATCGCGTAACGTCGTAACTTTACAGAGATACCCATGATCGCTATCTTCTTGGCCTTGGCATTTAGGTTTCGTTTTTTGTTTGTTTTGTTTCATGTGTATTTGTGTGTGTGTTTCTGTGTATCTCACTCTCTCTCTCTCTTTCTCTTCAATCATTATCAATCCTTACAGCCTAGCGCAAACAAACGAACGATCGAAACGAGCTATTGCTCAAATAACAGACAAAATAGACAAGCAAACAACGACAAACGCAAAAAAAACGCTCGCGCACAAAAACACACACGAAATCACGCAGTCGCCATAGAAACGTTAATAAACGCACGCAAATGAGCACGAACATGTTCAACATAACCTAACATAAGTGCGGCATTTGGGGGGAGGCGAAAGCAAAAGCTGCGTTTGCTGCATGTATGTATGTGTGTTTTTTGTTTGCTCGTTTGCTTGTGTTGTTGTTGTTGTTGTTAATGTTTTGCTTGGGAAAGACGTTTCGTAGTGAGTTTTGGTTGTTGTGTGGTGTGTGTAGCGAATTATGGTTCCGCTCTCGAAACCGATGCGAACCGAAACTCCTTAAGCTTAGAGGTAAAGGTTTGGTGGTGATGGAAAGCGTTTCTGTGTTTTTGTTTGTTAATGAGTTTTAGTAAATTTTGTTGTGTTTGTTTGTGTGTCGTAACATTAAATTACTCTTATCAGGTAGGTAGAATATGACAGAAAAAAAAACACAAACAAACAATCACGTGCGATCAATTGTTTGGTGGTTCCGAAGAGACTTGCCTTTTAAGGACACACTAACACTAACAGATTAACGTACGAAATAACTTAATCGACAAAAAAAAGGTGGGTGATTGAACTGTCTCCAAAGTTTCTCTCTCTCCTTCTCTCCTTCACTCGCTCTCTTCTCTGCTCTCTGTTTGTTTCTCTTTCTTTATCTTTTTTCTTCTTTCTATCCTTTTCTGTTTTCATATTTCTCTTTCTTCTCCGTTACATCTTAGGGATTCGTTTCGATTACGTTACTTATCGCCTGCTGTACACCATTTTGTCACATTAATGCTTACCCTAACGCGCACGTGTGTGTAGGTGTGTGTATTTCGTTTTTTGTTTGTTTCTCGAGCGCGCGCTCACACACACACACAATGAAGCCTTACGTACGAGAAAATTATATTAAAACAATAAAATACGGTAACCCCAATAATAATGCGCCATATTTTTGCTTCCTCTTCCTCCTTCTTATGCTGCACTTTCTTCGCTATCTTTCTCTCTATCTCTCTCTCTCTTTCGTATCTATTTTTCTTCTTTCTTCTTCTGTGGATTTATGCTTTTTTTAGAGTGCTTTTTATGTCCTCGCTTGTATCGTGTTGAGAGATTGTTTTCGTCCTGCCGTCCAGTCCTGACCTGTCCTGACCTTCGTGCCTTCGTGGGGGAGTAAAAGGGGAGTAATTCGTGGTCACCACTGACCAACCTGGGAGGAGGCTTTTCGCTCATGTCAATATGGGAGAAAGGGGGAGGGGGAGGTGGTGCGTGTACGTGTAGATGAGGGGGGGGGGGGTGCATGTCGAAATATGTTTTTTTTTGTTTAAATTACATTCACGACCATCATCATCATCATTCTTCTCCATGTTTTAGTATCGTCGTACTTGCTTAAAACGCTTAAGTGTTAGCACACGGGTATCCTGTTACGGTATAAACCTTACTGCTTTACGGCTCTGCTGCCGTCTCTTGCTGCCAGCACGAACACGAAAAAACGGGAGAGGAAAATTACACACCTAAACGATCGACTACTACACACGGACAAACGTTTTACACCGACCGGCACTCGCGCATACTCTCGCTGCTACTCGTAGTAATATACTCGCCAGTGCTCCCACCGCCCCGTAGCTCTGTAACATGCAATTTATCCTTCTCCACTAACACGCCAACATGTGCACATGCTCTCTCTCCCTCTTTCTCTGTGTGCCAGTTTTGATAATAGTATCGTTTTGCCCCATACATACGGCCATTCAAAAAGCGGTAGGTGATTTGGAAATAGAAGGAGTATGTGTTTGCTTTGCTCGGTTCAAGTTGCCGCTTTTAACCGCGGGCCTCACCCTCACCACCACCACTCGTCGTCCATTAAACGTTTTGTACATGTAAATAGGCAAAAATTTTAGTCTTTTCAATACATTCCATATACCGCGTGTTTTCGTTCTGTGTTCCATTCTCTCGGCTTTACTTTCCCTTCGCTTTTGATACCCGTTCGTTTCCAATGTTTATCTCTCTCTCTCTCTCTCTCTCTCTTTCTCTTTCCCTTGTTTCCAATGTTTATCTCTCTCTCTCTCTTTCCCTCTTCCACGTGTGTGGGTATGTGTATGTTTGGGGGTGTGTTTTGGGGAACTGTTTGGAAGTGTCGTTCCATGCACTGATCGTCCTCGAAAGCAAACGTTGCGCGCAGCTGGACAGTGTAAAACGGATTACGATTACGCTTTGCCATAGTTCACTTACAACAAATACACACACGCACACCCACACACACACACATATCAAGTTCGAATAACTCCAATAGATGGCATTTGCTTATCAGTTTGCTCACGATTGTCATTAAAAGTAGTCACGAGTGCGGTGGTGGTGGTGATGGTGGTGGTGGTGGATGGCGGAGCACGGTGTGAACACGTCCGCCCGCCCTTGCTTTGCCGTACCGACATGAGCGTGTGAGTGAGTGAGCTTGAATATTCGTATTAAATCTCGGTCGCGTGCTTAATTTCTTAGGTTTCATTAACGTTAATCTATCACACCCGCCCGTGCCGTTCCGTTTCAGTTCTTGCTCACATTCGAATTGCTTTTTCTTTGCTGTGTGGCTGTGTGTGTGTGTGTGTGCGTGTATTTTGCGATAGATTAGTTTAGTGTCGAATAGTGTAGTTTGTAGATCAAACGATACCCGGCTTTGAACGGCGTTTCTTTTCGACGTCACACCTCACGTTGTTGAGTAATGTATTGGTGTTTGCGTACTTTTTTAAATATCTGAAGCGAGCGATGACGATCATGATGATGGGGGTTTCCTCGGCACACGACGAGGCGCCCCAAAGGCTAACCACCCCGTGACACAATCCCCCGAAACCGATGCCCACTGCCAGCTGCGATACCGAAGCTCAGGACATTTCCATCACCATTTCCACCGACGGAGAGACGGACAGAGGCGCACACAAACAATGATACGAATAAAAATATATAGTTATAAATATACAAGTATATGTATGGAGAAAAAAATGAACAGTTTTACAGAGATCATCGGTTGCAACAACAAACAAACAAACAAAAAACCCACACACACACGTATTGCGTATCATTCCATCCACTGCGCCGCCATTGTCGTCGGCCATTTGCCATTTGCCGAGCCCCTTTTAAGCCGAGCTCGAGCCGGAGAGGATCGACGAGCGGCCGAACGCAAAACAACCACCACGAACGAGCTCAACAAAACATCAACACGCAGAGAGAGGCAGATCGCGGCGCAAGGCAGATCGCGACGGCGCGACGGTACGCCGCCCGTCCTAGGGGCGTCCAACGATGCACGCTTCCTTAAAGCACAACTCCGCGGCCGGTTTTACAAACACGGAACACACGGCAGTTTCCCGGCCTACCCACACCCACTTCGAGAGAAAAAAAAAATGATATCACAATTGTTTTCGCTTCCTCCCAACAACCCTACCCGCAGTCCCTCGGTAATGTCGGCAATGGTGGTTTACCACCACACAGGAAAAAAAAATTCGACAGCTTCGCCTGCCACCAAACGCAACGGCGATCCATGGCGTGTACCTTTCAAAATGGCGCTCCGATATCGCTTCCTCTCACCGAATTGCGTCTGCGTGTGCGAGTGTGGACGATAGTGTTAGTAAATTTAGTACATTGGTAAAATGGTAAATAGGAGCTTAAGCTGGATTTGGATTGGTTGCCTTCGGTTGTGTTTTATAATGCGTGTCTGTGTGTGTTCCTGTGTGTGTCTGTATGGCTTGCCATCTAGTGTGCTGTGCTGCACACTTCAGCAGGGCCCTGTCCTATGTCACGCGTTAACGAAAAGTCGAGTAGGTCGCAGTGACCGTTGGTAAACTTGCTCAATTACCATTGTCCGCACGATCGTTTAGCCCAGGTTGCGTCGCAGGTTTCGCACACCGATACGCGCGCCCCGTACTTATCCTCCTATTACACATAGACAGAAGTTTGCTTTTGTTTGTTTAGCTTTGTTTAGTAGAATTTACGTTTACGAATTACGTTTATACGGCATTTGTGTTTTTTGCTTACTTATGGGTTTTTCTTCTTCTTCTTCTTACATGCTCTCTCTCTCTCTCATGGTTGTCTCCTGGACACCGTTTCGTCGGAACCACTCCCATTTTCCCTCACCGTCAGCTGCGGATTTCGCGTCCCGAATTTGCCTTTTTCTCATTACCAACATTCCACTCCCTTGCTTCGCATTTTCTTCCTTTTCTCCTCTTCTTCTGCTCCTTCTTCATCTCTTCGACATCTCGCTTTTTTTCTCGCGCTTTTTTCTCGCTTCTTGTTGATTAAACTTATTGGCAGTGGTTTTAAATTTTTGCTCCGCTTTTGTTTTGTTTCAAGCTTTTTTTACGCTTTAGTTTTTTTTCTCTTTTTCATCTTACGCTGCTGCTTTTCTCACGCGGGCCGCTGTGCTGCTACAGATCTTTCGCAGTGCTACACCACCCAGTTCCGATCGGGTCGAGATCATTCGGATCGGAGCCGGCGCACCCTGAGCCACGCGGTGGAGGCGCACGGTGCCTGTCGGAAGACGCGTGTTGCCCTACTGTTCTGCCCACGGCCACCCCTGCCGGGCGGGTGCTCCCTTCCAGCGATGCCCCGGGTGGGTGAGTTGGGGGAACCCAGTTGGGCATTGTTTTGTTTTCGTTTGCAATCGGACGGTATTCAGATATCGCGTGTGTGGTTTGTCAGAAGAGTTGTTTGTCAGTTCAGCCGCTGGAAGGGGCGTTCCGCGTGTGCCGGGTGGGGGGGACAAAATTTGAGCCAGTACATAAAACACACCGGGAGGTGTCCGTCCTCCGAGCAGGCCCATCAAGCTCTTCACACCATAGGGTTGTCGTGCTTTCGATTGGTATGTCCCTCTGTTTTCTTCTGATGTTTGCACCGCATTGTTAAAACTAAATCAGCCTTTGATGTCTTGTGGTTTTCGTATTTCGTGTTTTTTTTTTTTCTTCATTTTGTTGTTGTTGTTGTGTGATTTTAAGATCTTTCTCGCTGCTACTGATTACGCAGCGGCTGCTTTGATCGCGCAGCAGTGCTTGTACTTGAAACGTTCGCATTGGTTTGCAGCACGGGTTTGTTTTTTCATTTGACGTACGGTTCAGAGAGTAGTCTTACTTAATGGTTTACTACATCGGTTTCTTACGATTACTTACGGTTTTTTTCTTTTTTCTCTCCCATTCGTCGATGAGCTGGTTTGCCGATTGCTCTCTGTGGTTGTTTTGCCGCAGACTTTTGTTGCACGTGGTGAGTTTGCTGCGGCACACAGGCCTGTGTTCCTGTGTGTGTGTTGGTGAGTTCGTTTTTTCTGGGTGGAGGTCGGTGACCGACTCGTGGCGCCGTCGGTTGACACATCAGACCACCATGCCCGGGGGCGTCGGGCGTGGACGTGCCGGCTGCGATGATTGTGCGTACTGCACGCTGAGACGCTGGTGCTGGTGCTGTTGGCTGTGTTGGTTGTGTAGGAGCAGCGAGGCCGCGGCCGTCGGCTGCAGTTGAAGGGGCGCCGGCTGCACCGGAACCACCTGTTTGACCATCGCCACCGCGGACGCAGGGGCGCAGGACGACGAGGACGAGGACGAGGAGGAGGACGACGACGACGACGAAGACGACGACGATATCCACAGCGACTGGGAGGACGTGGGCGGCACTAGACTCGACCCGACTGCCGCCGGTGGCAACTTGACGCTGTTGCTGCTGCTGCTGCTGCTGCTACTACTGCTCGGTGGTGGTGGTGGTGGCACTGCTGCTGCTGCTGCTGCTGCTTTGCGGTTGCCCGTGGACGGCTTGGATCAATCGCCGAACCGGCTGCAAGCCTTCTTCCACTTGCACTGGGTGCACCACTGGTCCTTGTGGTCCATGCCGTACACCTTGCGGCACTTCTTGTTCTCGCCGCGCGTCCTCCGGTTCGGGGACACTGGCGAGCGGTGCTGGCCGCTGCCCGCACTGCCGACGCTGCTGCCACCGCCGCTCGAGCTCGGGCTGGTGCTGTAGGCGCCGAGTGCCAGCGCACTGGAGGCGCCGGCCGCACCGGCCAGCAGCTGGTGGTACGCGGCCGTACCGTTGTTGCCGCTGCCGGTCGCACCGGCACCGCCCGGCGACAGCTGGATGTGGCCGAGCTGCTGCTGGTGGTGCTGCTGCTGCTGCTGGGCGGCCTGCGCCTGGTAGTGGTGCTGGTAGTTCGGCGACGGGTACGGGTACGAGGCCGACGGACGGGGCGATAGCCGCACGTGCTTCTGTGGTGACGTCTGCGGGACGCGATCAAGAGAGAAGCATTGGTTAGTTTTGGGTTTTATTTCAGCTACATAAGGGGTAAGAGATCTCTGGATAAGATGGACCACACTAGAGACGTACAAGTTTAACAAATAAGATGCAATGATGCGGCCATTAGATAGTTTACATATCAAATATCTAACGTTCCAAACATTGACTCAAACTCCTCTGAAATACGTACTAGAATACAATACAGATATTACTGACCAACGCGAATAGTTAAACATTCTAAACGGATCCTGAAACGCATATCATAGAGTCATATAGGCTATAGTCTCTGGAATGTTTGGAACATGTGGAGTACAGAAGACAAGTGGGAAGCTATGTCTGGATCTTTGAAGTCTCATTGGGACGTACAAGTTTAAGATGATAGACAATAAGACGAAATGTAACAAATGAAACCTCCAACGTTTCAAACTGGCTACAATACAGATAGGTTTAACCAACGGGAATAATTGAACATACTAAACGGATCTTGAAACGCATATTCCAGAGTCATATTGATTATCTGGAATATTTGGGACATTTGGAGAACGGAAGTGAAACGGAAGTCTGGATCTTAGAGAGACTTCTCGGGCTCTTGGACGTCTATAGATATGTTTGAAATATGTATATCAGCTCATATGCATATGAGCTCAGAAGTACACTCTAGTGCCCAATAACACTTCAGACATCATCACAAACACGTACCGGGCTCACCTGGGACCAGGTGTAGTTGTGGTGGATCAGCGGTGAGACACTGCTGTGCGGGTTGACCGCACCGTTGCTGCTGCCGCTGCTGCCGTTGCTGTTGCTGCTGTTGCTGCCGTTCGTGCCGGCCCCGTTGCTGGCGGAGGCGGTGCCGTTGCTGCCGCCGCCACTGCTCAGTGACGCCACGGTCAGGCCGGCCGGCAGCGGTGGCTTGATGGAGGCGATTTGCTGTTGGACCTGGTGCTGCTGCTGCTGCTGCTGTTGGGCCGCCTGCTGCTGCTGCTGCTGCAGGGCCTGCGATTGCGAGAGCAATCCCTGCCGGTAGGTGCCCACGATCTGGCGCTGGTACTCGGGATCCTCGTGCGGCGGACGTGCCATGTCGCGATGGCTCAGCGTTGGTGGCGAGGGTGGATTCGGGGCGCTCTCGTCGCTCTCATCCTCGGTTTCGGTGAAGAAGAAGTCCTCCTCGTCGCTGTACTCGTTCGGCTTACGTGGGCTGTGGCGGTGGCCGCGTGGAGGATATTGCGGATGGATAAATAGGGCGGAAGTTCCTACAG
>KB672979.1:13122957-13136524 GCA_000349145.1 Anopheles dirus
GGGGGGGTTGGCTGTTGTACATTAAGCACATTTGTGTTTTTCATTATTTTATGACGTTCGGCATAAGCTCTTAAGCAGGAACGTGCGGACATTGCTAATACACCCACGCCAGGTGGGAGGTGTTTTTAAATTGGTCCTGTAATTGCATTTTTCAAACCCGGTTCAGGGGGGGGGGGGGAGCTGGATCGTTATGGGCACCCGGAAGGAGTTTGTATGAGGGCAATAAATTTGCTTTACAGTGTAAGTAGCAAAAAAGACACCGTTTTCAGAATGCAATCGAATAGATTCTAAACATACGATCGCTTCCAGCAGTGCTCGGGACGACGATGATGAACTTCGCGGTCTATATAATCAAAGCCCGGCCCGGAAGCAAGTACGTGCATATCGACGACCATCTCGTTGCTTTGTCTGCAGTTGGCGGCCTGCACCACGACGGTAGCATCGGTTGGCAAATGAAACCGCGTCGAAGCCAATTGAATCGATCAATTGATTTCGTTTGGTACACTGACGGAGACCGTACAGTTGCCGCAATCACACGCGTTAATGCACCGGGACGACCATCGGACCGTCGGGTCCGACTGGAACCTGACTTGCATATACCGGAGTGGAAAATTAATGCAATCTAGCTTGGAGGCGCCTCATAGAAAATGGACTCCGGCGAAACAGAAACTCATCGCCTCCAAATCCATTCCGGAGTGTTATTACACTAAAAAACCGATTTCAACTCTGGCTAGCAGCAATCGCAGATAATTCTGCGCGTTCGCTTTACGCCCGACTAAATATAGGCTTTATTGGAACGCCCGTTTTTTTTGGGAAGCGCCTCTCATAAATTGGAACCACAAACACGGGCTGCGCTGCTCGTGGTGGAGGTGCATTTTTCATCGTCTAAATTGCACACCGGATGCGTCGTGGCGGTGAGGCGAGCCGAGAGCCGAAAATTCTCCCTGACCTTGCCCAGCGACCGACCGTCGAATGAAGGTCAAACACGTGCCGAGTTGGAAACGGTTTTCGTTGTGTTTTTCCTGTTTTTCGTTGGTATGCCCCGATGCAGTTTCGAAACGTCCGATGCATAACCCGAAACACCAACACAGGCGCAGCACGGCGTCTGGTTCGCATGCGCCGGTTTGTTGTATGTGCTAGCGCCGCCACCTCGCGCCTTTGCACTGCACGCGAATGCACCCGGATGTCCTTACCGGCCCCGTTCGTTCCAGCTTAAGACATGCAACAGTGCACAGAAGACGGAACCGTGTGCGAGCGGCCGGCAACAATCCGGCACTATTCTCTCACGGCTCACGGCTCCGGAGCGGGAAGGATTGTCGAAGAAGCAGAAGTGGAAGATAATGAGCATTCCAAACCCGTGTCCTTGAGTGGTCAATATCGCGCTCCCGAGAGCGGGCGTCCAAATTTATCCATTTTATAATTCTTGACACGTCGGCTACGGTTTGGATTTCCACTTTTGCTCCTTTTTATTGCCAATACCGCAAGGCCAACACTGGTGGTGGTGTGCCTTGGATGCGAATTGAAAATCACTGTTTTAGGCAACTTTTCGGCTCTGGGTGGGATAGATTGGGAGGGCGTGCACTAAAAAATCGATAACACAGTTAAAAAAAAAAAAGACCCAAACACAAATAATGAGCAGTGGAGCTCAGGCGAGCGTCGGCGAGCCAGCGCCGTTTGCCGGGACTGCATTTATGTGTCGCAGTGCCATCACCCCCTCCCTCAACACCTCTTCCCACCCACCCCCTCACCACACTCGACGGAAAACGATCGATAAGTGAGCGGAACCATCTCGTCACCAGCCAAAATCGGCAATGGCGGGTAAAGAGGAGTGTTAGGAAGTCGGCGAACGTAGAGGGGTGGGCGAATGCTTAAACTACCGTCAAATGCTCACTCGCTCCGCGCTGAAACAAAGAGCGAGAGTGAGAGAGAGAGAGAGAACGGAAGAGAGACAGAGCAAAAACGCACCGGCACTGCACTGCACTGCAATGAAGGTCAAACACGCGCGCCTGCCTTTTTTGCCGCTGTTGTTGCTGCTGGTGCTGGTCATGCTCGTTTCGAAGCGCAGCTAGCATTTTGCTTTTGTTTTATTTTGCAATAATTATTTCGCTTGGACGGGGCGGTTGTTGCTGTTGGAACGCTCCGCGGACAGATTAGTTTGGGGGGTCGGCCACGAGTCTGGGGAGGCGGCCACGAGCCACGGGCTAAGCTAAATATTCCATCCATCATCACGCGACCGGCGCGGGGGTTCTGAGGGACACGGTCAGGGACGGAGGACGGCCGGCACGAGCAGCGCGTCAGCTGCTTCACGCGTGTGGGACGGCTGCAACCAAATGCATCCACCGTCGAGTGTGTTGTTGGAGGAAGACTGCCCGGCCGGTAGCTTTCTTATGGGCAGCCGTGATTGAGGTAAATGTGAAACTACTAATATTCGCTAGGTGCCCACCGCAGGTGTTGGGTGCTGTACATGCTCTGCCCACGTGCGGACAAACGAAGCGAGCGAGTTTGCTCGTTTGCCAGATGCAAAAAGAGCTGGATTCACTTCCTACGTGCAACTCCTGACGCAGAACTCTCTATGTACAATGTACAATTAATTTGAAGAAATCTTTTCAAGAAAGTACGCCGGACAGGCTTGTAAATCATCGAGAGCTGTTAAACTTTATAGCTCTGTAATTGTTGGATAACTAGACGATTAGTTTATGGATAACATTAAACATCTAAAACTAGCAGCAGGAGCGACTTCTGATGTCTACTGAGCACCTCAATACCTGGCACTTCATTCCGGGCGCAAATATTGACCCGGGAAGCACCTTGAAGTGAACGAGTTCGCTTGCGAACTGGACTAGGAAGTGTCGATCGAAATGCGAACTTCAAAAATAAATAATTCTCAAGCACTGCCACGTGTATCCGTTCGGAGTTTTTTTTCCAAAGATTTTAAGAGCATCCGAAAGCAGTACAACAGAACCTGGCAATATCAACCGAGAGCGTCCATTCGGAACGCAGTTTTCAAGTTCAAGTTCATGCTCACACTGCATTCCGTTTGCAGCACCGGCACCAGGGTCAGAATTTTCCGGCCTGGCTCACGGATGTATCGATCCGTTTTCCGTGCGAGTTTCGTTTGCTCACTCGCAGCTTCAGGTTTTTGGTGCAGCAGCATTGCAAATCTGCATCGCCTCGTACATCAAAATCTCTGCACACACACACACACACACACACACACACACACATACACAGCGCGCTCCGGCGAGAAAAGCGAACGGGTGAAAATGGTGTCAGCAGATAATTTTCCTTCCGGTCCGCTCCATCGTTTCGCCACCGGTTCGCCAAGAATTCGCCCGGCACGGCTCGGCACAAGCGAACTCACGCCGGTATCCTTTCAGGACCGTACGCCTATCGGCACCTTTCCGGGCGCAAAGAAAACGCTTCTGGGGAGTGTAGCAAATCAAGGTCATTCCGGGGCGTTGGGTCTATCGCATCCTGGCGGCCAGAAAGGGAGAGCGCGTTAACGATCACGAACCGCTGGCAGTGACAGTGAAAAATCGATCGTGCGGGCAAGGCCACGACCGGGGGTTTGGGGGCTGCGATGACATACCCTTTCGGAAAATCACCAAAGAGCCCTGGGGAGGACGAACAAAAAAAAACACACACTCACACGGCCTCTCTTAATTGACCTCGACTCGTGTGCGAGAGTGCCGGCACACGGTTGCCTATCATCAAGCGCCATTTTCAAGTTCAACCCCACTCCACTTCCGGCCGCTAGTTCCACAATCGCGCACTACGACAGCCCCCACCTCATGTATGTTTCGGGTTGGACACGCGCGCTGTGTTTAAAATTTGACGTTTTTATTGCAGGCTTGTTTTTGTCGCTTCTCCATTTTTCACCATTTTGAAACAGTAGGGAAAAACTCCTTTTTTTTGGGTTTTTTTTTGGGGAGGGACTTCATCCGGTCTGCGAGCTTCCCACAGCTGGGTTGACAAAAAGCTTTTCGGTCACGGACTTCATCGCGAGCGCAACATCATCCGCGTCCTCGGGAAAGGTTTTGAATTCGTGCTCGAAAGTACTAAAACAAATGGAAGGAAGAGAGCAAAAAAGAACACACACACACACACACCCGCCAAGCTAGCAAACCCCGACGGATACGCTCATGTTTGCAGTTGTGCTATCCGCCCTTCCAGGTGGAAACGGGGCTGCAGCTGCTGATTTGAGCGACTAGAAACCGGGCACGGAGCGGGCAAGCATACTTCAAGGCTAGGTGGCGGAAGCATCGCCTGGCGCTGGAGGTGAGAGTCGGGCGCGGTGGAGCAGCGATGGCACGTGTCATGCGTTGGTAGTGGTACGGGTGCAGCTTTTGCGCACTACGCTGCAATTGCAATCTATGCCACGGGCTTGCAAACACACACAAGCACTGGCCCGTACTCAGCTGCACAGTTCCACCCTGTCACAACGACGCTAATGGGAACGCATTCGAGAATGCACACAAACCTAGTGAGCCGCCACCAACGCGCGCTGCATCCAATTTAGATAGACGGCAGGCGGGTGTGAGCGCTTCAGAACGCAGCAAGTTGCTAAAATAGCAAACCCCGCCAGCCATTGGAGCCGCGCCGCAACGAGAGAAGCCGGCCAGCGATGGTTTATGCAATCGCCGGGTTGGCACAGCATCTTCCGCTTAATCATTCGCTGACCTAGTGGCAGGAACAGGCGTTAAATCGTCACTCAGAACAGCAACAACAGAAAAATCGCTCAAACCAATGTCACATTGTTTATTCACCGGAGGGCAATAGCTGGAGTAGAGGAATAGGAATAGTGCACACTGTTTGCCTGAAGTCAGGCTGAGCAAGCCGCTGAGCTTGGTGGAACGTTGGAGAAAGCACGGCTTGTTTATGGGGTGCGAGATGAGATAATCCTGGCACACGCCGGCCAACCGGTGCGACATCGACTTGTGAACGCACCGCCGATGCCACCGGGAGAAACTGGGTGTCGTCCATTGCATAAACAGTTTCGATTGCCGCCAGCACACCAACATCACGGTGCGGAGTGTTCTCCGTGCCGTATGCATTCCATCTCCAAGCAGCGGCCATTAGCGGAGACTGGCGGAGACGTCCGTACCCTGGGGCGGTGATAAGATTTTAACGACAAACAGCCGTGCGTACTCGCGTTGTGCGGCAGGCAAGATGTTTCAAGCTGACGCGGTGGGTTTCCCTATCGCACGGGCAGCCATAACATTGCCGCTCGGTTAAAGTATTGACTAGAGTGCGCTTTTGTAAATATTTCCGTCTAGACTTTACGGGAGTAGACTTCGAGCAGCGCCTAACAAGCTCTTCAATGGAGATCCAAACTCAAAAACGCTACAAAACGCTTCGAGGAAGTAACAACCACAATGGCGGCGCTTTGTACCATCGAAGTAGCATCCGTTTCACCTTCACATGCCGATATACCAAAATCGGCAAGACAAAAAAAAAAAAAGCCCGTCAAACTCACAAAAACTCGTCGACTTTGACAGCCAGCTCAAGTTCAATCCAACTCTGCTGGCAAAATGTGCAAATGTTGCGAGCTCGCGCCGCTCGGAAAAAGGAAAACGGGCCATAAAGTTGTTAAGCTGGATGCATTTACAGCACCGAAGCGATGGCGCTGCTTATGTCACTGGTTTGCATTCGGCACGGTGGAGGAAGACGCGCCACGCTGACCTTGCCGGCTGGTGGAAGCGTGAAAGATGCAATAAAAGTTAATCCGAGCAACAAAACCGAAATGCACGAGACGATCGATGACGAACCTTCCGAGCGTAGTTTGACGGCTCCACGATCCACGGGGGCAGCACGTCGAACACATCGTAAAAGCGGTTCGTTTCGCAAGGCAACAACGGAACCGATCCGATCGATCGGATCCGATGGTCGTGCGTCATAGTTTGGATGTGTGCATTGTGCGATGCAGATCGACAAGAAATCGCTATTGCACGCGCGTTAGACGTGGAGAGGTATAAGCAGCTGCAATCATGCAGGAAGGCTTTGTTAGGAGACGAGACGGGAAGTTGTGTAGCGCTTCTATGACCAATGTCGCAAACACGTTTTCAAGGTGAGCGAATTCTGAGCCAGATGGTCATCGGCGCTGCATGTGCATGACGAGCGAGGTACGGATGGAACGATTAATGACTTGGACTGCACAGTGACGGATGGAGGCAGAACCAGCAGACACAAAAAAATACTGTTCAACATCGAGATTTATTGCTGCCCGGTGTGCTGGAAGTCTGTCTGTCGACTGAAGTTTTCTGACAGCAGGCTAATCAAAACCAATCTTGAGCCAGCCGGGTAAACGTTTTATAGCACCGCACACCAACATCATCAGAACTCTCGCAGGAATTGGATGTTTGTGGGGAATGCACAACAAACAAAAAGTTGTACACAAACTAAACCCCGACATGTCAGAACGAATACAGCAACTGTTTTATGGCCAGCGACTTGTGCGGTCGCGGATGAGTGACAGCGCACCTTAACCACACCGGTACCGACGACATCGGCTGCCGTCCATATCCCGAGAGTCGGACGTGAGAAAATGAACGAAATGAGTGTAGGTGACTGTCGGCTCCGTATGCATTATGCATCGCACAGTGCTTCCAAAACACCCGACCGTGTTTAGTGTTAAGTATCTTAAACTATGCACAAAAACTTGGCCGCAGGCAGCTTAGTACCTCTGTTGTGTGCGATGATCATGTTGTTTTTCGCAATTAGCGGCACTAATGGCCGACGGCCGACGTAACCGGTACCGCACACGTGCAATGGGCTTTAAGCTCACCTCCGGCGGTACACACGAGCCAAGGGCCACCAGTAGGCACCAGCTGGGCTGGGTAGGCTGGGCAGCAAAAAAATGCCTATCGAAGAATGAAAACAACAGCAAACGCGACTCCCGGCTCGGCGGCCTAGGCTCACATGAGCACTCCAGAACGAATGGCATAACATTGGCCACGCACGGGCGGCAGTGTCTCCCTTGTGATATGCGAGGCAGGGTTGTTTGTGCAAGCGGCACACACACACACGCCATGGGGCCGAGAGCTGTCGTCTCTCAGCTGATCGCAGCTGACTTGATGGTTGAGCAAATGAACTTGAGTTTTTATGTCTCCGGCGTCGGCACAAGGGGCTGAAACACACACGTGCCGCTAATGTGCGGCATCTGTTTAGGTGTGGGGGGCACCGCGAGTTGTAGGGAAAAGTCTTTTGTGATTTTCGATGATCGCCTCAAAAACCTTGATCTTGCTTGTTGCTCCACAGGAAGATCTTCGAAGTACGGACGGATGCATCTCAGTCGGTAGCTGTCAAAAGCGAGTTCCTGGCCGCCGTGTCCCTACCGTGCACTTATTGGCACAGGCGATCGATCAGCAATATTATGACACCGCACCGTGTCGTGCCGTACACGTGCACATCTTGGCGCATTACGTCACCGCAAAATGTGATCCGTCAAAAACAAGCGCTGCGCTGCGCTGCTCGCCGCTACACTAATTGGCAGGGAAGGTTACCGGGGGAACGTGGTCGAACGAAACCCAGCTGATTGCTGCCGCCGCTGATGTGGGCCTACTATTAGCTGCGAACGGCCCGGCACAGTTCTCCCCGGTTCACCTCTGGGCGACCTTCCGTTCCAACGCCGGCACTGCTCGTCGGATCTGTTGACGATTACGACACTCGAGACTCCCCAAGCCCGGGATGACGGCCCGGGCACGTGCACGGGCTGTCGCGTGTCGTGCGTGCAATAAAGCCCTCTCTCCCGCGCGCGAAACTAAGATCACAAGAAATGGCCCACTCACCCGACGCTTCCTGGGCATGTCCTCGTTGTACTCCATGCCGATGCCTTCATCCGAGGTCGAGAGGGACGTTGTGCGGGCGCCGCGGCCCGTCGCACCGGCCGCCTGGTGGCGCCCGTTGTGATGATGGTGATGGTTCAGCTCGTGCTGGTAGTGGTGCGTCGGCGGTGTGGAATGTCCATCCTCGCTCAGCGGCGGCGAGGTCGATCCGGTGCTCCATGAGGTGGTGCTGCTGCCCGAGCTGGTGCCGAGTATTGTTTCGTAACCTGCGCAAGGGATACAGTTTGTGCTGGTGAGTCACTACCCGGAGACTTGCGGAAAGCACTACCTACCGTGCACGGACGAGTTCGGTGAGCAGGACAGGCTCATAAGTACCAGCGCGGCGTTGCACTCGTCCATCGGATCGTCGTCGTTAATACTGTAGTACTCTCGATCGTCCTGCGAGTACGAGGGCCGTCGTTTGCGAGATCTGTTGGCGGGAACAAAGAAACGAGAATGAGAGGGCTGGCTCGATTAGGCGGGTTCTGGGCGCGTGACAAAGCGAGCAACAGCGACGCTGCTGAGGGAGATATACAGTACGTGTGCGTGGCTAGGTGTGGTGGGCTGGAAAACAACAGCTGCAAAACACGTTTCCAATGGAACTGAGATCCAACGCATTTAAATATCACTGCAGTGCTTCGCCATTCGCAGCTCGCCTTAGCGAGACGTTAATAAATCGTCGAAAAGTCGCACCGAAATCTGTGCCATTTAGCACCGGCCACAGTAATCGACCCGCACATCGATTATCATCGCTATCAACCGTCGCCGAATGGAGGAGGAGGAGGTTGTTTGTTTCGCCGCAAGGTAGCAGCAGCAACCACTTGCATCGCCGCGTACAGGGTGGGTGCAACCGAAGCGTAGACCTATCGTGTGGCGTTCGCTTTTTTTTTTCGTTCGTTTCTACCATCTTTTCTGTTGTTTTATTCACACCGGCGACAACGAAAACAACGCTGCCTCAAGAATGACCGACTTGGAGGCAGCAGCAGCAGCAGCAGCAGCAGCGAGAAGCAACTGCAACTACAACAACGGGGTCCCTCCGCCCGGGTTCAATGTATTATCGGTCAATCAACCTTTTTCGGTTTGCGGATTTTTTTTTCTCCTCGCTCTGTTGTTTTGTTGTACGGGTGCCGCTGAAACTTGGCTGCCACTTGTGTGCGCCGCAGACGGCCGCCTAGAGATCGCGAGTGCTGGGGATAGCAACACAACGGCAGCGGTGCAACAGTGCCGGCCGTTGTTGTGCACCAAGCGCAACATTGTTTGCAGACGGTGTGATAGAACGAAAATAGGGCACGTCAGAAGAAATTCGGATCGCGCGACAGCATTCATTAAGATATTGAATGAATTGTCTTCATTAACATGGCGTTGGCTGTTGACCAATATTGCAAAGAATCAAGGAGACCTAAATAGAACTGCAATACGCCGGTGTGACGTTACTGCGTCCCTGGCATCTCGACCCTTCGCGACCCATCCTTAACGCGTTAAGCTGGCTCAAGTTCAAAACTCCAATCGGATGATGACCGCCAGATAAGGGAAAGTGTGACAGACGGCGGTGGCAGCAATAACATCCAGCCAAAGAAAAGGCCAATCATTGCCGCCGTGCCGAATAGCCGTCCACAATGCACAATGCGCTTTCTGTTATCGTCGATAAGTCTCCCTGTACATGTGTGTGCGAGTGCCCATTGCGTAGCGTCCAGTGCGAGTGTAACAGTCCAGAAAATTGCAGCCACGCTTATCAGTGCAAGGTCTGGCGGTGTTGTCCACAAACTGCAACTGCACACCCTACTTCTCCGGCTTGTTTGTCTCACTTTCTCTTTCTCGCTCGCGTATCTCGGGCCCGTTTTTTTTCTGCATTGGTTTTAAATTATCTCCTCTCCGCTGTTCGCGGACCACCGAACGGAGGAAGGCGTGATAATGTTCGGTCATCGCGGGCCGAGTCGCCGCAAAAAGTCGTTGGCCGCGAATCCATAACTCCCGCCATACCACTCGCCTCGCACTCTCGAACGGTGGCTTTGTTCTGCCGTAACGCTGCTGCCGCTGTTGCCGTGGTCAGTGTTTGCGTCACGCGGTGGCTTCTTTTTCTTCCCACAGGATTCGGCTTTACTGTCCCCGTCTTTCTTGCGCTTCACGGACCACCGCGCGGACCATGACCGCCAATTTGACCGAGGCTATCGGCTTTTGCCATCGAGACCCACCGGACCCGTTCCCGTCATCCCGTGTTGGCCGTCGGACCTAATTTGCAGCTGAGTTGGAAAGGTTTTTTTTCCTCCAACAAGCCGGCTGGATATCGGAATGAGTGGGAACTGTTTTGTGATAAGTTCTTTGGGATAATACAGCTCACATCGATACAAGTACAAAACTGCTTAATGTGTTTATGATAATGGCCGCCGTATTACAAGCATGGTTGCTTGCATGGCCGACACGTTACATTTTTTGTAACGCTTCTGTATGCCTTTGTTCGTGCAAACGACTTCTTTGTCCTTTCCAACGCAGTCGGTAATTCCCATGCATATGCAACATGCCCTGCAAGTGCAATCGTTCGGGCCTAGCTGAATGAGTAAGAAAGCAGTGGAATGTCCTCTTGCGTGTACAGTGTTATGTTATAATGACCCAGAGAAAGTTTCCTTTGCAATCATCCTTCAACTATGGCGAGCAAGAAAGAAAAGTTTTATTGGGAATAAGCAATAAGCACACCGTTTTATAAAAGCAAAGATGACACACAAACGTCGCTAGACTCAGACCGTCCAGGAGTGGTAAAACAACGAACGAATGCTTGTCCCAGACCAGACATTCCAAGAACTCCCCCATGCGCAGACACCACCATCGGGCGGTACGCTTTCATCAGCGCGATCGTCCTTATTCATCGTTGATTGAAGATTGCATCG
Source organism: Anopheles dirus (assembly GCA_000349145.1). Classification (NCBI taxonomy): domain Eukaryota; kingdom Metazoa; phylum Arthropoda; class Insecta; order Diptera; family Culicidae; genus Anopheles; species Anopheles dirus. Next base: position 13,133,663 of record KB672979.1, read on the forward strand.
ACCACCTCCTGCGTGCAGTGGGTGAAATGTGGGGTGGGTCAAACCCGTCGTCTGCAATCTGAAAAGATCTTACGAACCGGGGAGCGCACCGTTCCGTCATCGACCATGGCCTTTCCTCGGCGTCACCAGCGTCGATGTGAATTCGGCGAAAGCAATTCACGAGGTCTCGCGAGATTCGGTTGAGGTAGGTTTGATGACCGACTCCAGACACGCAGACGCTGACGACCCACCCCCGGGCGCCACCGTTAGAGCTACGTCGACCGCGATCCGCCTGCCTCGCGAACGCGTAAAACGAGTCCAACGAAAACGATATCCAAAAATGGTTCGCTCCTGGAGCGGGAGTTCTTTTTGTTGGTGCGCCAACAGCGATCCTGGAGCTCATTAAAACACACTCCAGCGAAACAGACGACTGCGGGAAAGCCGAAACCAACCGGAGGATATTGCATTTAACGATGTCAATGTTCGGCACTTTACAGAAGAGTTCATCGTCACCCGTCACCGTTCGGAATCTGGCCCAAAATCCGTGCGCCATATAATGTAAACAGTTGGCATCGCAAATTACTGTGCAACGGGAGGCAAGCGGTGGCAAGCTTTATGATAATACAGCCCTTATTTTCATCCCACCATCGTTGGGGGCGAGCAGTGTTTTTAGTTGTGTTATCTCCAGTTGTTTTGTAGAATTCTTGGAATCCTGCTCGGCGACGCATCTGTGCCGCACGTCAGCACCGTAATAAGGTTAATCGAAGCGATTCCCCAGCGGGACGTTTGGGAGTTTGGAAGTAACTAAAAATCTAGGCCACCAGACAGGTTGAACATACCCACAAATTCTATTGCCTCGCTGTCTGTCGAAGCTGAGTGGCTAGAGGCACCATCCATGGCCCTGTTCAGACATTCCGTCTCTCGTCTTCCCGGCACTCGGCAACGATTTCGTTACCTCCACTGCTCGGTGGAGTAGTAATATTTTATTATCTCTCCCTCTCTCTCTCTCTCTCTCTCTCTCTCTCTCTCTCTCTCTCTCTCTCTGTCTCGGCTTCACCCGGTGTTTCGGTTGACTCCGCGAGAAAGGAAAATCCCGCCGCCGGATCGTTTCAGACGACTGCACACAAATGAGCCCAAAAAATCTTTTCGGAGACAAACTTCATCCCCGACGCCCCCTGTCGAAGCCACTGTGGAGCCCCATCGTAACTCCGCCGGCAAATGGCGAACTGCAGGATGCGCCCGGTGGGGTGGCGCGAGGTCTAATGCATCTGTGTAACCGCAAGCGCGATACAAAAGCGAACGAAGAATGAACTCGACGATAGCAAAACTGGCACAGCGAGCGAGCGAGAGCAAGCGAACGGCAGGACGGATGAAGAGCGTGTGTCTGCCGTGCGGACGAGACGCAATTTCCGAAACCGGAGCTGCAGACTACTATGCAATCGGTGGTGCGTTTTTGTAGTCTTGGTTTTTCTCCCACCCCATTTTGGCTTTATTTGCGCTGCACTGACTGTGCCCGACTGACGTTGAGCTCTTTCGTGATCGCGTCTCACCTTCAGCTGACCTTTCCAAAAAAGAAAAAACACGCAGAAGCTCGCCCCGGGGTTCGCGTCATTTTCGCGGTCTTCGTTTTGTCGGGTGAGTTTTTGCGTTCTGGTTGGGCAGCCTCAGCCGTCTGCATTAGGTGGGCTGCACGCAGAACGCAGGCGAGCATAAAGGACACCGATCTAAGCGAGCACTGTGAGACGTGTTTTGCGTGCGATGGACCACCGCAACACTGTTTCGGTTGGGTTCCAGATACGCATCCAGACGGGCCCGTGCTGGTAACTGGACACCCTGTTTTCGTTTCGGCTAAGTTAAAGGGAGTTAGCCGGTGGAAGCAAGCAAAAAAATGAATCGATTACCGGAATCATGGTGTTAGAAAGTGATCTTGTCGAAAGACTGCAGGATCTCAGGTGTCCTGAAGCCGGGTTGAAACATTAAAGTTGGAGAAGAATGAAGATTACCAAGAGAATGAGTCTCACTTAAAGAGTCTTCCTAGTGCATAGATTGAAGGTTTTCAATCTCGGAAGCGTCCGAACAAAGCAACTTCAATCATAAAAGGGTCAGCTCGGTCGATCGAACCGATTGCAACACTGCGAGCGGCATTAAAAACAGCGTACAATCTCTATTAAAATTTGATTCGAGGAACAGCGAGGAAGCCGCCGGGCAAAACACGGCGTCCGTCTGGGTTCGTCCACACGCGGGGCTTCATCCGTTCAATATTCGGCGACGAAATCGTTTTTTGGATGTAAATTGAGCCTTTGTCCTACCTAATGGGCGAGACTGGGCGTCAGCTATGACAGGACAAAAAAAATGGAAACGAAACGAGACGGTTACGAGCTGGAAGCGGGCTTAAAATCGATACCGGGTGTCGTCTGCTACAACAGGTTCCGCTCCAAAAATGAAAGCATTTCGCTTCCTGTTGCAGCAGACATCGAATCGTAGCAGGCTCGTGCTGGTGTCCACAGATAAGGTGTGCAGTATGATCCACTGGCAGGATGATCGAAAGGTGGAAGATGAGCCTGTTAAAAATTGGGTAGTTTACATAAAATGATTTGCGGCCACAACTTTGCATGAAACTTGCTCCAAATGCGGACATTCCTCGGCTAGGAGAACTCAATGACGAATGATTTATTTATGATGTCTGCAAGTGATCTCAACCACATGGAATTGATCATTAAATGCCTTTAAAACGGAATGTGTGCACCTGCCCTTCAACATCATAACCCAGAGCAGTTGGCAGCCTAATAATTTTCGGACGAGCTTTCTTTATGCACACATCGTCTGGCAGCGTGATTGACTCGCTCAAACAAACGCACATAAACAGTAATCGCGCATAAAAAC
>KB672980.1:36530-59096 GCA_000349145.1 Anopheles dirus
TCCCAAGGGGTTGGGTTTCCCCGTATACCCAGACTCACGGAAAGACATGTTACCGTATTGTACGTCGGGGACGTTTTGAGTAGGAGTAGGGTACGGAGAGCCTAAGTATCCTACGAGAGGCGTCGGATCCGTACCCGTACCAGTGCTGTATTTCTACAACACTGTCTACAGAACAAACGACCACCACTTCAACCCGATTCGCCAACGACGGCGGAACGGCGAACGGCCATTCGAGAGCGCGTAGAGATCTCTCGATGGCGCCGCAAGACGGAGGTCAACCTCCGGCGGTTGTTTACGGAGGAAGACGCTGGCGCCAGAAGAATCCTGGCTACCAGCGACAGTGACAGCGACGCCTCGCGGAGGCTGCGCCTCTCCAATTAAACCGGGCAGAGCGCGCGGCAGCCGCAGAGGCGGAGGTGTCCTCTCGCTAAGGCGTTAGGGAAGCGGAGGGGGAAACCCTAGGGATGAACACAAACGGACATGGAAAAAACTGGCTAACATAAACATAAGGACGGAAACTAACCAACCAACCAAACTAACCATAAGCTAAGATCTCTCGCGGAACGCGTCTTAGGTTAGACAGGAGGAAAATCGGGGACGTTTTGAGTAGGAGTAGGGTACGGAGAGCCTAGGTATCCTTCGAGAGGCGTCGGATCCGTACCCTTACCAGTGCTGCATTTCTACAACACTGTCTACAGAACTATCCGCACCGCAGCAGGTTCACGTTCAACAGTCCTCCGAAGAAATAATTTTCAACCCCACAGAAAGACACGTCTTCAGCCCAGATCGCGACCTCCACTCCAGTTTGGGAGACAACGACGTCGTCGTCAATTCCCATCGTGTGATCAGATAGAAGGAAACCGCATACGGCTAATGGAACGGCAACGAAATCAACGTGTCGCGTTGATACAAAGGCTGTCCCTGACGGCGGATGAGGCAGCGAATACTGAGGACACCACGTCCGGTCGTTAACACGGCTCATACTTCTGTGGTACAAGGGAGAAGAGCGGCAGGGATGAAACCCGCTAGGATGCTCCCATTTCCTCCGCAACTCAGAGGTTAATTTCCACCGGAATATTGTTAAGGAGATCGCTCTTGTTCAGCTTATATATGGCCGGTAGTTAATCCCTCGCGAGGACGACAGTCCGACAGGAGTATTGAGAAAAAAATCTCATAATGTAAAAAGCAGAAGCATTCCATCCCCGGAATGAAGAGCGACACAAATTGAGCAAACGCAATTGATAATATCGATAATATCCCGAAGCATTCGTACTAATCCTTGGCGGGATATAAGCCAAGTTGAACAGGCGCGTGCCAACAAACTGAACGGAAATCTTGTTGGGAATTCTCGGGAGGCCAGGTTGCAGGAACAGGCAACCAAACATCCGCCACCACGAGAGCATGACCTGTTGTCTCTCGTGGTGGTGGACCGCACAATCACAGCAGTAAACCCTCAAGTTATCATCGAACAAAAGTGACGAGGGCAGGCTTGGATCAAGCCAGGATGCCGTAAGCACCGCTACATCCGTAAGCTGTAAGCACCACTACACTACATGTCGGTTTCGGATACCGATAACCGAAACTCATCGGTCTTTGTGCGCAATGTCTTGGCGCAATGGCTTGGTCCACTGTAGTGACCTTGGTCACTACATTCCATAAAATTATCATTATCAGAATGGTCGCATGGATGACGCAGAATGTGCCGGTGATTTATGAGGAGGAAGAAGAAACGGCAGGGTGAGAGCGAGACGGCGAACGGAGAGACGACGAGGGATGACCAACGGGGTCGCGAGGTCGTTCCTCCTTCGAAGGAGCGGTCAAGTGGAAGCGAATTTTAGAGAGAAGTCGATTAGCGAACGCAGACGGAGGAGGTTGAAAATTAATAAAGTAAAACTAACCAACGGCATTTAAATTGTACTTTAGGTCGTTGTACCACAATTTTCCACAAATGGTCCACAGGAAAGTTTTTAACTCTTTTTCGTAGATTCTTGACTACTGCCTCTACATATATGCCATTTCATGGAATTCGGACTCCAACAATTTTTACGTATAGTTTTGAAGGTTTTTAAAATTTGGACGTCGGCGGATTTTTACTTAAGGGGGGCTGGGGAGGAAACGCACGGTTTATGAAACTAGAATAGCTCGCGCACAACTAGTGAAAATTTCAACCCAATCGGTCAACAATTGCCAAAATAGCCTTCTAGGTGTCAATTGACACCTCGATTTGCACCAAATAAGTATTCGGTCCATTTGACCGTAAGTGTTGCGGATGCAGGTGCATCCAGTGCAGCTCCAATGCAGATCAATGTGTGGTTTGCAAACTGCAGCAGCCAGAATGAAAAGTCGCCTCGCAATAAGCTCAAGCTATGAAGCCAATTGGGCATCCATCGATTCAGCACACGAAAAACAGATAGACGCCATCGCAAATTCCGCGCTGATGGGATGCGCAAATAGAACAGCCGATCTTAAAAGCCCGTCTATATGAAGCGCAACTCGGAAACTGAAAGCAAGCGCGAAGGCTGCGAGTTGTCGATTTAGTTGTCAAATCGTTTTTGGGATTGGAAGGCGAAACTCAAGCGCAACTCCGGCGCAACTGGATATAATTAAACATTTTGTGTTGGTTTGTCTGCAAATATAGATGTTTGTAGCAAAGATATTGTATTTTAATCATTGTAGTGCATTCATTTGGTAAATTTAGTGACAAAAGTGAATAAAAACTAGTAAATCTAGCTCGCTCCATTTCAAGCGCAACTACCATGCAAATTGTCATGTCTACACGAAGCGATGCTAATTTGATGTTTTTTTCGAGTTGCGCCTGGAGTTGCGCTGGGAGTTGCGCTTCATGTAGACGCGCTTTAACGGCCAGAACAACGAAACCGTGGTGAACACAAACGATGACCGAACACAATAAGACCGAACACGACTGCAATACACATATAAACGGACTATCTATTCCTTCTATAGGAAGATGCACGTCAGTGACAACGAAGTCAGAACGAAGCGTAGAGGCGCTTAGCGAGCTCGTTGGCTGGATCAAGTGGAGCTGACGGAGATCAGTCGTAACCGTGGATGAGAGACTGCAACACGTCGACTGGGACACTTGAAGTCGATTGTTGATCAAGCCATCTCAGAGCGTCGTGCACAACCGTGAGTGGGTCAAAGATGAATACTGTTGACAAATGTCTAATAAATTTAAAAAAAATGTTTAAAATCATTAAACTAGAAAACTATTGTAAGTTAAAGATAAACACATGAACATCTCACCGATTGTACAACTCGAACAATTTTATTTAATATCATTTAAGCTAATACATTGAGTAACATACTCATATATAGGAAGATTTGTGACCATTTCATTAAAATCTTCCTATATAAACGTTCCATGTGTGTTCATTATGTTTACTACTTCCTTCCAGACACTATCCTCAGACTCAGATAGATATTTAAAATATTCCGAAGCAATGTTGAATTCATTTTGTTTGTTCAGTTTTTCTTGAGAAGATACCAGTCTAAGCGCTCGATCGGCACAACTATGATATTTTGACTCAATCATTTCTTTGGCGATATCAAAATTTGATTTTATCACCGCAATATCGTACACACTGTTTCCGTCTCCATCTACGACATCGAAATGCTCATTATCAGAAAGGCGAATGAAGTACTGATATATTTTCAGCGCTCGATTGTTATATTTTGATTCGCTGGCAGCAGCATAATGAAAAATATTCCATTGTTTCTGTGTGTTGCTAAGAGTATAATCGAATTTCGCTTCAATAAGGCAATGCATCATAAAGAAACAGCCATTTTGAATGGTCATGTGTAGCAAATTTCGACCATGCTCATCAATGCTGTACAAATCGGTGGTTTTATCGAGAAGATATTTAAACGCAAGCATAGATTTATCATGTAACAAGCGTTTTGCCTTCGGAAGTAATCGCATCACAATCACAATTGTCCGGTTAGTTATCGTCTTTTGAAACTTTTGAATGATGTAGCTAACCATGGTAACGTTTCCTTCGTGCACTGCTCTAGCTAAAATTGATTCAAATACATATTCTTCGTGTATTACATTCCGCTCGTCGTACTCTGGAGTGAGCAGAAGTACGTTGTCTTTGCTACGCACGCAACAACTCTTCGGAAGATGTTCACTGGCTAGTGATGCCAACGATGACGATTTGATGTCGTTTTCAATAACGATTGCTGCATCATTCGCACAAGAAATGTTGAGAAGCAGGCACAATTGTTCGAGAAATATTTGAAATGATTTCATCCGATTTGACTCAATGGAAACTTTAAGAGCCGCATATAAGTTGAGAGAGTTCTTTTCGAATGGAGGATAACAATCACATTCATCGATCAGAAAACATGCGATATTGTACAACTTTTTACCGAATGCTGTTTTGCATAATTCCCCCTTCTTATTATTTATCATGAACGAGTTGTTCGATTTCAGAAATAATTGTTCGAAAATATCATTCATTTTTCTTTTCATGCAGTACTCCAAGATTGATAAGTTTTCCAATTTTTCACGTCTAGCAAATATGTCAACCTTCCGGTTATTGAGTAAAAATTCAACAACTCGTTCGTTGAAAGACTTTAAAAGTTCTTTATCATCTTCAACAGACGTCAAAAACGTCGCATAATGGAACGATTGAATAATTATATTATCATCATCATTTGAAAATATCTGTGCAAGCAAAGTCTCTAAGTTGATCGTTGCTCCTTTCTCTCGCAATGCTTTGATTGCCGATTTACTACCTGTAACAAAAGCATAGTCTAAAGCACTCCAGCTATAAATATTATCTTTTGCATCGATCAAATCAATATGTGTTTTAACCAATAACTTTTTCAAGATTGATTGTTGATGATGCTTGTGAGCCAAATGTAAGGGCAGTCGATCACCAGCATCTCTGTCGTTTGAATTTTCTAGTAACAAAGTCACAGAGTGTATGGATCTATCCAGTACTGCCATATGGATTTCATGCTTTCCATGTGCACGGACGATCATTCGATCGAAAAACTCTCGCACCCTGTCCAGGTTACGCATCCAAAATGATTGAGAGCGAAAACAGTCCTCATTTTTAAGCATTTCCCTTTTATCATACAACCAACAAGCTGCGTAGTACTCTGCAAAAATTCGATGCATAAACAAAGGAATGCCATCATTATAACCGATTACGATTCCAATTTTTGTTAAATCAGCTTCCTGAGCGATGTCGTTCAATTCCAGTTGTTCCGATGTTGACAACAACTTATTTCTAACATCATCGTTAAACACGACGAACAGGGCCAACAGAGAGTGTTGTTGTCTATTCAATTTGTTTATCGTACGTTCAATATTTTTTGACGCAGTAGTGCTGGAGGATCTATCGGTAGATCCTGTTTTCTCTGTCGTAAATATTTTACATTTTTGGTGAACAAAGTTTTCCACGAGACCCAAAATGTTATATTTCGTGGTTATAAACAATTGATGTGATATTGTCTTAGATGAAAAATTGACGTGTTGTTTAACTTCATCTAAAAACGCTTCAAATGCCATTCGGAGCAGCAGTGGAGCCGTTATTACGTCTTCCAAAGCATAGCTCAAAATAGTATGAAAAACGGTGAGCAAAGCAATTTGGTAATCATTTTCACACTGCTTATAATCATCCATTTCACAGCAAAGATGCTTGTGCAACGAAAGTATTTGATTATGACTGGAAAACGGTTCAAGCCGGTAGATTTTGCAATTTTGAAAAGTTTTCTTGATTTCTTCGTGAATATCAAGTGGGCGGCTTGATAAAAAAAGTTTTTGAATCCGCTCCAATCTCGCAACTTTAGAAAAATATAACATTACCACATCTTTGTAATCTGGGATGGTTTCATCAAATCCATCAAAAAGTAACACAAGGCTCTTTTCATTAAACTTTTCCTGAAATATACGTAGCTGAATCAGTTGCTTGGTAGTCAATTTGTTTGTATTACTGATAGGTCTAATTGTAATCTGGTTATCTGAAAGAGTAAGCATTTTCGCACATCTGTCGGCTTCATCTCTTTCCATTTTCATATCTGCATCCGAGTGTCTATTGGCACTCGAAATAAAAATGGCCAAATGGACAAAACGATATAGTATACGTACTAGTTCATCATTGTGTATGTTGATTAAATTAGTTTTCTTCAGCCGATGAAAGTCGATTGAGTATTCGATAGCGTTCATTCTGATTACATACAAGGAAGGTTGCTTTCTTGATATGCTGCTAGCCAACCAGGTAAAATATGTCGATTTCCCATATCCTGCTTCATCTAAAAATATGCAGACTTTTTGTTTATTATCAGCCTTTGCAAAATCTGGTAAGTCATATGATTTGTCATGCAAAGAAAGAGCGGATTGAACAGACGTAACCGAGGAATGGTTACCAATTTCATTGGCTATTTCTTGGAATGTCAACGTTTTTCTGAAAAATAGTTCTCGTAACACTTCGAACATGATTTTAGTTTCACGGGTTTTTTCATCAGCTATTTCTTTAGACGGATCGTAATCCTCGTAATTGCGCTGAATATATTTGTAGCGAATGCTATCATAACTTTGTTCATTTATACTCTTGTTGCCCTGCTCAGTCGCACATAAATCCAACACATTGTGTAACAATGACAAACTATCTGTTTCGTAAACAAGTTTGTTCAGTGAAATCCTTGTACCAAACATGTTCAAATGTTCATTTTCCTTGAACAGTTTTGCTCGTACATTTTCATCAAGATCTCTAACCTGCCAATATTCTTGTTGTTGTTTGCTTGCTTCAATATCTTCTCGTAGCTGCTGTTCACTAATCTGTTCTACGGTGACTATTTTTCGCATATGTAATAAAGATTTTTTTTCTATAATTCCGAGTTTTTCATCGTCAAATGTGCCTACTACTGCGATAACGTTTTGTTTCGAATAGTTCACGTCATCGAGATAGCGACACACATCGTCTATAGTTTCTACCAGGTCTTCTCGCTGTTTCAAACACTTGCTGTCAATAAGGAAGTATTGATTACCGAAATGGGTCAAAGTCTGCTTGATGATAATGCAACTTATCTTCCAATCGAGCGTGCTACGATACTGGTAAACGTTTGCTGAATCATCTCGAAGAAAACTGAATAAACTGGATTTTTCCAACGATGCTTTGTCTATTATAATATGCGAGTAGTTGCCGATCGTTAAATCAATTATTTGTTCCGCAATCAGTTTTTGATAAACAACCGTTGAATTGCGTTTTATCTTCTGTAATACTCTATCAAAGTAATCTGGATCTAATTTTATTGATGTTCCGTTTTGCATCGCATTTCGAGTTAAACTGTGCAGTTCGTTTAGAGTTGCCAACGGTTCGGTATCTGTCACGGATATCAATAATTCTTTAGCTTTGTTTAGAAGGGTTTCGTCGTCTGCTATACCACAAATCATCACGAATTTTTGAAAAAACTCAAATATTTTCTCGTCAATTTTTGTATAGTCTGAAAAGGATTTGTTCATCGAGTTAATTGATTCACCAATTGTATGAATTGTAAAATTTAAAGCCACTCTAATTCCTTTCTTTTGAATATCGCTCCAAATATCTGGGCCAGATTTCATAATTGTTTTATATTCTTTACAGAATGCTTTTTGAAGTTTTTCCATTACAGTTGAGTTATTTCCATGGTTGTGATTTACTTTTTGAAATACAGATTTAAATCTATATATAATTATTTTCGTCTCATTTGATTCAGTCGTCTGATATTCGTATGGCTTTTCAATGCATCTTTCTAGCAATGTGGCATACATGTTAATCAGAGGGTTATCATCAGTAATGACATTTTCATGAAAAATTGATTTAGCTAATACTATTCCCAGTTGTTCGAGACTAGTATCTCTCAAAGTTTCCATGAGTAACGGGAACTGGTTATCACGGTTCAGTTGATAGAAAGTTGCATCAAAGTCCTTACAGCAAAACAGCACTTGGTCACTGAGGGGATCTCGTGTTACAAAATATGGTTTGAGTTCTTCGTCGATTTCTGCATTTGTGCATAAGCAAAAATAATCGCCTGTTGAAGGTTGCTGGACATTTCCAACAAAGGAAATAAAATACATAGGAATCGAGTATGGAGGATTTCGTCTTAACTTGGTATCCAGCAATGCTTGTTTCACTATAGTGAAGTGATGTTTCGGCTTCTTTTCTTGAATATGTTGCTGATTTTTGAAGCCAGATTCTTGTTTATGCTTACATTGCATGTAGATAGCGCCATTTTTTCCGTTTCGTAAATTATAACGAAGCACTATATCATCAAACTTTCCACCCGTTGCGTCTTCCAAGGTAATGTTATAAACGATGGACTGCTTTTCCTTGTGCATTTTGTAGGTGCGCAGCATTATTACTAAGGCTAAATGCTGATGATACGTGTGGCCGTGGATCGACGATTGCCTTTGGATTGCGGATGGATGGATGTCATGTTTATCATCATCGTTTTCGAATTTCCTTTTTTCTGCCATGTTACCTAAAAAGAGATTTATATTGGATTGTAGTGTGTAATAAGATTTTATGTATACTTTTCTACTGAAAAAGAATGTGAAAGAAGGTACAACCAAACAAGTCGCCGAGCTTAAACTGGAAGAAGTATAGTCCTGCTGTCAAAAATTGTAAACTTTGGATCGGATTGGACAACGACACATTAGGAATATTTGGAGCAGTACAGCGCCAAAACATGTTGAAATTTAAAATAAAAAGTTTGATCAGTTTTTGGATAAATACTTAAGCATTTTCCGCCTGAACGATGGTGGAAGATGAAAATAAGACTCTAACGCGTTGTTACTATTTATCTCCTCATGTCAGCTGGAAGTCCGAGAGCGCTACAATCCCCAGTAATACGAGCAGTGCAAAGTCTTTGAATTATATTCTGAAAACAGGGCTGTATTCGAAGACGACGACAACGACAAGTTTACGGCATCGAAGGCATACTACAATGCATTTTACCCAGATGCCCTCATCTTAGGAAACGAATCGAAGGAAGGGGCATAGAAGATTTGGAGGCAAACGGATGAAATTCTAGCTGGATCCGGATTAAAAGTAGGTAAATGATGATAATGCTGATAAACATAAACTTTAAAAGCATATATACGATAGCACAATCAACCTGTTTCAAACTGTCGATTTCGCCAGGAACGGTTGTAGTTATATATATTGAGTCTTCGAAATCATATGCACGTAGAGAGTTCGTGTGGTACGACATAAATTCGAAATTGTAAAGAAGGGGAAAGAATTATCGGAGGCAAACCAGTAGACTGACTGACGCGATGGATGCACGGGTAACCAAATCCGATAGAACAAGTGTTTTTTTTTTCGTTCACGAGAAGGAAATCTCATGTCTTGAGCATACACCCTTCGTTTACGGCAGCTTTTAAAAATTTACAATCAATTTACCAAAGTTGAATTTACAATGGATCTTAAATGATGTTTCAGTGGTGGTTTAGTTTTTTAGTATTAACTCTCTCGAAAACTGACTGACATAAGTAAATCTGATATTTGTGTCTATACAATGTTTTTAAGTTTTGAACAAAATGTAAATGTCGATATTTTGTATGTTTCCCACTGGTTAATCTACGAGTATATGTAAGGTTCACAGAAGATTGTCCTAATGTTGAAGAAGATTTCGAAGTTCTTCGAGATTTTGGGCCGTACTTGACAACCGGTGGAAATAGAAAAACTGATGTATTTGCACTGAGATGACAGATTTTACTGGACATTACTATTACTTTTATTTCAAATTTACCAAACGAATGAAAACACATTTCTTGAGAGATTTTATAAATTCGAAGTCCATGGGACTAGCCTGTCTATAGTCATCAAGAAAAAAAGGCCTTGATTAACTTGCGAGGGTAGGTGATTGTAGACATTACAGTAACCACTCACGCTAAATCAATTCGTACATTCGTTTGAGGATCATTTTGAGACATTTGGGACTCCATTTTATGATTTTATGGGGGTGGTCGTGTGGTGCTGTGCGCAAGCACAATGCATTACACAATACAGACTGTGAGCTCAAAGCTCAGTTGGACCATCCTCCCGTACGCAGGACCAGAATCAACAAATCTTAATTCCTGAGTAGTTGTTAATGAAATTTGCTTGCATTAAGCTGCTTGGATTTGCGTTGCTTTTTGGTGTGCTTGAAAATGATGAAACTATTTTGAATAGATTTGATATTTTTCCTTAACCCCTATTTATTGACTGATCCATCGGAACGACTGCATAACAGCAAAAAAACTGGTAAGATAACTGGATTCATTTCAGATTTTTATAATACAAATTGTAGAAAATACATCTTTCTTCATCAACTTTTGGTTTCCTTACAAGGAGACGCCAGCAGTTGATTGATTGATTCCATTTCAACAATTAGTACCGGAAAAAAATCTGAAAAGTTCCTTTATTATTAAAAAAAAACATACCTTTACTCTGTTTAACAAATTTCCCTATGAGTTCTAAGTGTGTATTTTTCATGCTTTTTCTGATATCGATTCTGACGTGGGATGCTTTGAAGATAGTTGGAGGAATAAACTAACCCAATAAAAAATATATTCAAAGAGATTCTATAATTAAAACCAAACTTCATATATATATATATATATATATATATATATATATATATATATATATATATATGTGTATATATATATATATACATATATATGTATATATAAAGTATATATAAAGTGATGCCGCAACTTTCATTCAACTTTCGGTTGGGATTAAAAAATGTTTACGTTTAGTTTTGAAGGTTTACTAAAATTTTGGCGTCGGTGGATTTTTTCTTTTGAGCAAATTTTAAGAGGCAGAGTCAGAAACTCAACGGATTATAAAACTAGTAAAATTAGCGCACAAGCGGTGAAAATTTCAGCCCAAAATGTAAGACTTTGGGTGAAACCCGCTTGTCGATATCTCTAACCGTTTTGAGCTATCGAAGCTCGAAGTTGCAAAAGTGTCAAGAGATACCCGATTTATCCGTTATCGATGTAAAACATCGAACAAAATTAAATAATCATAACAATGTAACACGACATGCTATTATTTCAAAATTGTTTACATTTCATAACGTTTTGTCCAAAGGATTTAGTAATATTAGTAAATCCTTAAATGTCTGAAATACAATATTATACTCGTGAAGAACTTGTTAGTACATTCTGATGTATTTTTTTATTTGTTACAACTCGATGTAGCAGATTTTAACCAGTTATGCACCAAGTACTTCAATGAAACCGTTTAACTTGTGACCCTATGTCGTCCCAATTCCTCTCGCAGTCCCTCTATTTAAAACGCAATTTAATTTTAAAAAAACATAAAACCATCATAAACTTCATTGCATTTCATAAATATAGCGCGCGAGAGAGAGAGAGAGAGAGAGAGAGAGAGAGAGAGAGAGATAGAGAGATCTTTACAGCACATGTATCATGTAAGTTATATTAGAATCTTATTTATTTAAAAAAATTCAAATCAAAATCTTAGAGTTTTCTACTATAACCGAAAAAGCTATGCTAAGGCACTATAGTATATAGCGAAAACGTAATGAAACGCTATTATTTTGAACGTTGTGAAACGCTACGTTATGAAACGCTATTACTTTAAAATATGATGTTGATATTATTTTTTAGAGTTAAATCGTGTTTCAAAATAGATAAATACGAAAGGAAACGACACAAACTGAACGAAAGGTCACAAGCTAAACGACTTTTTCATCTTGCATAGTTAACGCATAGCTGGTTAACACGTTGACTGCCAAGCGTTTTTTTATGGAATTGACTACCAGGCCAAGCGTTTGCCATAAAATGTTGCTTTCTAATATTTTTACTATCATTAACAAGTCTACTCTTTGTGACTATAAATCATTAAAACGACGCGCAAGTGTCCTAAAATATTATAAAATATTATATAAAAGTGCTTTTTTAACTTTATCGTTTTAAGTTTTCTTCTGTTTGTATTGCTGTTTTGAGTTTGTAATCAATAACCCTATTCTACGGAAATTTTTCAGTACTTTAATGTAAATCGATATGAAATAATGAGCGATTTTTTTTTAATAAAGTAAAATTTAGGTAACGACAATAAGGCCACTAAGGCCGTCATACTAAATAAAATAAATAATAAAATTTAGGTAAGATATTTTTTTAATCTAAAGAATCGAATATGGTAGCAAGATGAAACAAATACACATTCAACTGAATGCTGTCGAACGTCGAATGGAATATGTTAATCTGAATGTTATCATCAGAGCTCTCTTAATCTTCTTTTTATTTAATTTTCAAAGGAGAACAAATGACTCAACTGTTTCTAAGGTATTGCGCATGTAAATGAGTCAAAAATCAATTGTACCCACCACTTTCTACGGAGCAGAAGTTACTTACTTCGATTTCTAGCGACTGATAAACTTAAATTAAACATTAAGTTATTTCACAAAAGCATTATTATTAAGGAAAAAGACAAAAGCTGATTTGTTATTGAGTTAATGTATAGCATAGGATGCTTTCAGTGAGCTTATGTCTTTTGTTTTCTAATCTTGATATGGCCTTGACGAATCTTGACTGTCAGGATTGGGCTGAATACATTTAGCGTACACTCTATCCTTTTCCATTTGAAGATTCCTAAATCTTTATAAAACTCCCTGTTTTCCAGTCATCGAAGAAGTAGAGAAACATAAACATAAGCTCCATAAAAAGTTATTAAAATTCTATGTTGGATGTTAACTAACTCTTTTCATTACAAAGATTCACTCGCTAACTCACTCTTACTTAGTACGCACATCTCTACTAAGAAGAAGAAAAGGGAAATAAATGAACGGACTGGTTTGAAAGAATAAAATTATTTTCTAAATTAAGTTAATTCACACTTACCTTGCATCGCCATTTCCTCCATGTTTTTTCGACGCTCAAAAATTATTCGGTGTTTGAAAACCTGAAATAGATAAAAGAACTGTGCTATATACTATGTTTTGCATTTACCAGCGGTTTTAATAAAACGATATGGCACAGTTAATCATCAATTGATTCAATAACTAAATACTGCAGCATAGTATAGTTGAATCTAATTCATAATAATAGAGAATCCTGAATCCAAAACTGTTCCTATGATTATGAAGATACTGAATGCTGTTAGCATTTTATTTACATTACAAGGTTTCTTAGATGATATCGCAAGAATGGCAACATTTACCACAAATGCAGCACATGATATGACAACTGCGTCAGTTGATATTCAAATGGTATCACATTTAAGGCAACGTTCTCAGTTGATACCACAATCGCGGCACATGATTTCACAAGCTTAGTTTTGAAGCTAGGGAGAAGTAGGTAACTAATGTGTATAAACGTATTGAGCACTTATGACAGCTAGACGATGTGAAGAATGAAAAAAAAAAACATTGTTGATTAAAAATATCATACGAAAAGTATCGATGCCTTCAGCACCCCTACATTATAGATACTACCATGATGAGCTTAAGTATATGTTATAATATGAAATGGAATCATGAGAATCTTCCATAAGATTAAATCAATATTTTTTTAACCGTAAGGGTTAAATTTTCCGCTTCATATCTTATCTCAAAAATTTCTCGAATACTGAGGAACATTTTCGAAGAGTACATTTTTCAATAAATTTGAAATTCAGCACTGAAACTGGAACTAGGACCTGTTGCGTACACGGTTAAGTTCAATCGCAACTAGTAATTCAAATGCCTTGTTCTTGCTAGAGTTTCTTCAATTGCTCGTTATAGTTTATAAACAATACCAGAAAGATAAAAATGTATATATAATCCTCTGATCCATCGTCTTACATTAAGGCGACTTGCACGATGTGAGTACAATAAACAATTTATGTACAAATGGTAGAATCACAATATCTGCAAACTCTTTATCAAACTATATAACTTCACTACAAGTTTCCTATCCGATGGTGCCATGGCAATATTTATTATATCACACGGAACTGGCTAAACGAAACGAGCAGATAGATGTGCACACTACACTAACATATTTATTATACTCTCTAGACACTTCGGATATGCTATTGGAATGGTTTGTTAGCAAAAACTATCATTGATGTATTTACGGTCTTGTGAAAATAATGTTGAGATAAGAGGTCGGACTCCTTATTACAAGGGGCGATTATGAAACACAAACGGAAAAGTCTCAAACAAAACCTATATTTTAAAATGTAAATTAATTGATGTTAGGTATTTTTAGTAAACTAGAGTGATTGGGAACAGGTTGATAGAATGCTTAGCCATGATAAAATACATATTTGGTTTTTAGTTTTGCATTATGTTTGAAACTACAGTGCACTGAAAATTCGCGTTTTCCGTTAGACTCTTCCGTTTGAGTTTCATAATAGGCCCTATAATCTCAGAATAGCTGCTTTAGTTTTAGTTTTACGTTAGATTAGGGTAGTTTAAGCTCATAGCCTGTAAGCAAATTTGTTAAGCTATTAGGCGAACAATATTATAATAAATATCATATCATATCAATATCATATCATAAATAGGGAAGCATTGATCAGCATAATAGAATGACTGAAGGTAAGGCAAGGTACATACATATCTTCTTATCTACATATCATTGGTACATACACATATAATTGGTAAATCGATTCGGTTATCCGATGCTCGTATCCGGCACTGGTCCAGCCAATATAGCTTTCAAAAAATAACTGGGATAGTTTATGACCGATTAAACTGGAATACCACGCTACAAAGACCTGATTACAGGAATCGCTGTCTGTTACTTAGAACGCGAATTCTCAAACAAACGAGTAGTCTCTCTTTCTTTGCAAATAGATCAAGCGTGTCAATAGTAGAGTCAAGAAACTTGGCAACGAGACACATAGTTTTAACGAATCGTTGCATGCGATTTCCAGAGCATCTAATAGTACGTTAAGGATTTTCGATTTTCACATGTCCATGTTTTAAAGATCTTTTTAATTTATAAAGAATATGCGACAAGACGTCCTGCATACGTCAGTTACGATATTAAATATACGAATACGAACTAAAACTGCATTACTTTCATTATTAGAATGAAACATATAATTGTACACTTTTCCGCCAGTTATTCAACCCGGGAACGCACGTCCCCACAGTATCGAACTTTTAACGAATATTTGTGTTATTTAATTGAATATTAGCAACAAATTTCATATTATGAAGATCGTATGACAATACACACGGCCGAGAGCTAACTAAGTATTGAAAAGTCATGCTTTGTTGGAATCACAACCTGTTTCAGAATCACAAAATCCCCACGCATTTCGCATGATTAGAAAAAAAAAATGATAAAATATGCTAATCAGACTACGCACGGTGAATATGCCATCGCGATCGTAATAAATTACGCACGAACGCATCTAGCTTCTACCGACTGGCATTTTCATATTTAGACAGGCATAGTGTGCGTGTCTCACAAAATAGTTGGCAAAATAGCATAAATACACCTTTTCCAATGAAGAGTACATACATAATGTCGCTATCGTTCTGTTGAATCATCTAGAAAAAACGCAATTTTCTATCTTCTACTATAGTATGCCCTGACCTCTGAACGGAATCTACAATTTACAGGGAAGAACTCCTAGAGATAGTACTTGGGTGTATGCCGATACAAAGGCACTTCTTGAACTACGTTGAACAGCACAATCTTATAGATTTCTGAGTTGATTGAATTATTTCAAATATTGTTATCTTATCAATATCCTCCATAACATGAAGAAACTGGAGAGCAATTTGAAATTTGTTTTTTTTTTTCCTACCGGATGTGTTAAACCTGTTTGTATGACGTCACATATGCCACGCTTCTCGGTAGCACCAATCTATACAAATTTGATGTGAGCTCTGAAGACTGATTGACCACTGTTCTGTTTGATTGTGTCGCTTTTCTAATTACTTACCAACAAAAATACTTTCAATCACGATGGCAAAATCCGATTCAGTTAAGGTTCCCGCTAGCGTGGGAACTTTTCGAAGAATAAGTCAATGAGGAAAGTTCGTAGTATCTGAAGAGCATGGTTCATACAGTTGAACAGAACAGTATATATGTACAACCAGTATTTCTCTAGCACAAAGTGACTACCACTTATTTTCACAATTTTCACTTGACACAGGCGGTTTGGTGAGCTGGAGTTCCTTGTTCGAGTTGCGGCAAGCGATTGTGGTCCTATTGCCACTGCCAGTGTATGTTATCAACTTTCAAGGCATAAACTTGAGCGGTTGAGCTCTCTTCTTCCAAAAATTCTCTCGTTGGGTTACTGTCACATCCTAGTCGTAATAGTTTTTTAAGCAAAACTGAAAATAACGTATATTTTATGTTACCTAGACTAAGTGCAGAGCTTTGGACAGTTGTCATCGATTCTGTTAACGATCACGAAAGTAGTTACATCTAAATAATGTGATCTTAAGCGATTTAATTTCTCTCACTCTCCTATTTTTGTATATGATTCTCAATGCTCTCCTGGTACTCATGCGGTTGTCTTCGTGGCAGCTTTGGAATTAGTTTCTATGCTTGCTGCTTAGAGAAACCGAGAGAAAGAGAGAAACCGAAAAAGCGGACACTTACGGTCCGTTCAACCTCATAGCCAAACCGTCATCTTTGGTGCCTAGATACCTATTTAAGCCATTTTTGTTTTGTTACAGTAAGCTTGAAGTTGCGACAACAAATTTTGACAGCTTTTGGTTGGCTAAAGATTTGAAAGTTACGTTCGATTCCCGTTCCCGTTTAAATCCGAATTGGAGGGAACTGCACATTATGTTGAAACGATTATCGTTATCAGCAATCATATGAAATACCTAAAAAGGTCCGCTATATACAGTAAAGACCATCCTATGATGTAATTTGCATAATGTTTGTTTCGACCGTGCGTTAAATTTCAAATAGGTAGACTGGAACCCTGGGCGTTGTGATATGTTTGATAATTCATAATCCGCAAATATTAGATTTTAAGATAATTTATAAAATAACTATTTTTGGTCAATCTTTCAAATAAAAAATGTAAGGTTCTCAATCTACACAAAAATAGCTGTTTACAGATTGAATTTATTCATTAAAACTTATAAACTGATTGAAATTTTTCAACAATATATATATATTTACGTGAAGAACTGACCAAACCGATTCAAACCTCACCGATTCAAATTCTTCAAAAGTGTCAAATGACACCGTTAGCGACCATCAGTGTTCAATGGAAGAGAAGCGAGAGAGAATTGAACGTTGGACGCATGTTGTAGCAGTCTCAGCAGTGGCATGATGATGAGAATCGATGCCAAAGACTCGAACAAACAAGTCCATCTTATAAAAGTGTCTACGTGAAAAAGTTGTAGAAAAGCAAGTGAATCATTGAAATAACATTTTCTGAAACAAGTTATAATGTAGTTTCGATGATAAAGTAATAAAGTTTATACTGATTCAGTACTGATCTTATATTCTATCCTATTCAGTTTAAAGTTTTCACCATTTGGGCTACCCTTGATATTTCCATTATCGAGGCCTTCGACTGTTACTGCGTTATCTCTAGTCGAATCGAAGTTTGTCGTCAAACCCTTCAGTGGTGAGTAAAAAAAAAAGAATTATATATAACAGTGTTGTGATACGCACATCAGAACAGAAAACAGTTTTGGTAATAATTTCGAACGTGGTATCGGTGACGTCATTAATTGGTGCTTTAACTTGTTTGACTGGGAACGGAAAAGTACAACTGCGCACTATACGATGAGTATACGACGAAGAAGTTGAAACGACTGAACGTTTCTTAAACAGTCTATCCTACAAAGAAGTGGATGATCGTGTAGTTGTGTGTGCCATAAAAAATACCGTTGTGTTAGTAAACAGTACGACACCCCTGGCTACTCCCCACGGCGTTATCTATCGGAGTTGTTGAATATGCTACGCTTCACGCTTCGAATGGAGATGATCAATGAACGATACCTTATCAGGAAGCTTCTCCTTTCTTCCCTCACTTTACACACTCATGATTTCAAAATAAAAAAAGGCATGAATTCAGCGCAAGAGTTTCATATCATATTTGGCAGCCATATTCTAATAGTAGAAACTTGTCTTCTTGTTATTAATTCTTTAGCTGTTAGCTTCAACGTTAAACAAGAGAATGGACAGAGAGAGAGAGAGAGAGAGAGAGAGAGAGAGAGAGAGAGTCAACTTTTTGTCTCTCTAGTCAAGGTCTTCTTTGCTGTATTGGGAATGACCGAGAAAAAGGAATGAAGCCGCTTTTGGACAGCAACATGCTTCTATCGAATTTGATTAGCATGTTTGAAGTGTTAATAGGTATGATCAGTGATATCTGCATGGATCATTTGAAATACTACAACAGTAAAACACAAATTGTTCTATGTGATCTTTTAAAAATACCTTTAACGTATATGATACGTTTGTATCCCCCGTTCTCAAGATTCGGAACCAACATAGGAAAACCACATATTACATCTTCTATAATGCATCATTACACTGATTCCAGAGCACAGCCAAGGCATTTTTTGGCGAGCATTATGAAATTTATTATTATCACCATAATTTAAAAAAATACCTATTTTTGTAATATGTCATAGCAAATTTTAGTTCATATTCATCCGATCCGATTCCGATTCATCCGATTTTTAACTGTCCGAAATTGAGTGATGCTTAGTTTTTAAAAGTTGGCCCGGTTGCCGGACTATTACGATGTTGAATGCGCAATACGCAGAAGAGATAGTTGGTAAATAAAGAATTTACTACATAGAATCTGCTCATACGGTAAATTTTATTATAGCGCTCCCAGTGGCGATAATTACAATCTGTTGGCAGCCATTGATTCGCAATTTCATATACTTTCTTTGGTAAAAATTGCGGCCATTGGAGTAGCGTGTCGAATGCAGCGCAACATGAAAGACGATTGTAACAAATTTTGCCCAATCTAGTGACATATCTGATATAGTATACAACACCACTGCTCAGCCAGACTGTGGGTAAATGAGGATTTTGGGTAAAATAAATTGTGCAAACATTGTGAGAGGAGATGTTCGTTCCAAAAATAAATGCATTTACGGCAATGAAGTTGCGCAAAATTCATAGATTTTTCACGCATCTTGTAGCTGCGACCAAATAACTCGCGCTTTCGTCACAATGAAGAACAGTGATCAATTTTGAGTTATATGAAAAAATAGTGCTTTCAGAAGCATATACAACCTTCAATAAAGTCAAACTAAGCTCCAATTAAACTTTGGTGGGATTTGGCCAACTGTCATTATAGCCGGGCAAAATGTTGGTGGTAAGATGACCACTTACAATAAATCCCATAACATTTATCCCATAACCCATAACAGAATGATGATAAAAGTTGAAAATTTTAGAATTTTTTTCTAAATTATTTTTTTCCATTCCATTTGAGCAGAATTCTCACTTCTAATAGTGAGCTTAAACAAAAGCATTTACGTTGAATTGCATCCACGTATGCTAGCCGACGATCGGACACACTCTAAATAAACCATTCCACTAATGGACATGGACTCCGTCTAATTCGGTCAAAAATTCGGTATCGACCGCATAAAACTCATTTAGATATGATAACAAAATCTCTTTTAATAATGAATTGGAATAATGGTTTGCCAATAGTAGAGAAAGTATACGACGTTTAAATAGTTGGAAGAGGTTCTTTGAACATTACCTTCAACAGGCAGTTGATCGTGGGTCGATTTAAGAAAACGTGACTCTAACTCAGTTTTAATTGATATGATTACCTGATCAATACGTTGGTTTCCTAGTTCAACCTAATTCAACATAAGTTTTCCTTTAAATAAGTTGCACTGTTTGTTCCCATAGTTTTAAGATCGCGAATCATGCCAATTTCTGGAGTAAAATTCCTCGTTTATGTGACATTGTCAATAAGCAATAAGCATATAAGCTGAGATTGAGAAAAAAAACTCTGCTTTTTGGGTTAGTTGCGGCAGTTATACGAAGATAATAATAGAAGACTAAAACTCAAACATGCAAGTCCATCTTATAAAAGTAACAAAAGGAAGAAAACGTTACAGGAAAGCAAGTCAATCGAGAAAATAACATTTCATAAGTAAGTCAGGTATCAGAAACAATATTTATCAATGACATCTAATTATATAATATTAAGTTGAAAGTGTCTACCATTTGTGCGCTTTTTGCTCTTGATCTTCGACACGTACTGCTAGATCTTGAACCGAGCCGGATTTCGTCGCCAAACCATTCAGTACGTATAACAAAGATTAAAAGAATGTTTGGTAGTAGCGTTTGGACCGTCTTCCTCTAGCATGCAGTGAATAAACTACGATGGTAACATACGCGACAGGCAAGACCGCGTAGATTGTTACGCCAAAGAAGAAGAGAAGAAGGTAGCAGTTGCGAACCTTGTGTGGGTAATCGTACAATACAAGTTAAACTGGTTTGTCTGGTTTGACCAAACGCAGAAAACCCGAAAAACCCAAAAAAACCATAAAAACCCCAACTCTACAGTATACTCATCTTGATCATTTTACGATGAAGATGCTGAAACGTATCTGAAACAACTCAACCTATTCACCAACGTATGTGGTCGTGTCGTTTTGTGTTGTATTAAAATAGCCATTGTGTTAACGAAAAGTGCTCAAAGCACACAAACGTCCGTGTCTATAAAACTTTAGCTGCTCGATCCAACATCAAATAAGAGAGTGGTGAAGCAACAAGAGAGAGACAATTTTTTGTCTCTCTATTCCTAACCGTCTTTACTGTATTGCGAGTTAAAACGCCTTAGGCTGTGTAATCTTTGTCTCGGATCAATATCTGCGAGTAAGATTCAAATTCCTCACAAAATCCAACACCATAATCCATAATCAATCCATAATTGAGTATGGAATGCGTGATACACATCAGTTTGTATTATTGTATAAAGCGTGGCAACCATCAAAGGACATATATTTACATTTTCTGTACCACTGATACCTGATCTTCCTGAAAATATATTTATGAAATACATCAAATATTTATGTCACAAATTGTGATATTTAGACACAAATCCTGAGCAACACATCGTTAGAATGTGCGACCGAAATTGAGTGATACCTACTGTAGGTATCGCATGTAGAAGCTAATGCGCGATGTCTCTGAGTGCGTGCAATTAGCAAGCTTCTACTAAATGATCTAGATTTGTCGATAATAATAGCTAGGCTAAATATTAATGACTTCGCTAGAGCACAGATGAGTTACCTTTTGCAGCTTCGTGCCAAATGCGAAACTCGAACACTCGGTATCAGCCGCGTACAAATCGATATATTTTGATTGAAAAAATCGCAATGATGCTCTCCATAATAGAGAGAGCCCTGTTGCTGTAATTTTATTAAAATTTCATTTCAACTAATTAGTTTTACATATACTCAAGAAGAATAAGAACAATAAACTACTGATTCAGTGATGCCTCTTCAATATTAGGTTTTCAAGCATATCCAACTCCCTTAAACGAGAATTGCATAGTTGAGACTAGTCTGTATAGTTGTTGGCTATGAAATATTTTTGTATTTCGTAAATACAAATAAAAAAAAGATTTTTGAATAATGGTTCAGCATAAAATGAAACGAGCAAAATAATTATCGTTACAGTTACTCTGCTACAGACTTCGGTTAAAATAATTATTTTGCTTGAACAGCTGCGAAATAGTCACAATTGTTGAAACAAAGTTGATAATGTTTAAAATTATGTCGAACGGAGGGTAATACGAACTATCTTCGGTGGGGTGTGCGAGCGGTGGGGTGTGCGAGCAAGGTGTGTGGAGGAGGAGAATGAACCACGAACTAGCTGAGCTGTTTGCCATCTTTGTTCTTATTGCCGCTTCAGAAACCAATGGTCAAATAGAGAAAATGCACTCTACCATAATTGAAATTTACAATACAAACAAACATAAACACCTAGATCTAAAAACAAATGAAATAGTACAAATATCGACAACTTTATACAACGCATCGCGTCATTTGGAAACCTGATGAAATTGTGCGTAATCAAACCAACCAGATGGATACGACATTGATAAAAAAGCAAGCGGAGGAAATTTGCAAGAACCAGAACTAACATAGAAAAAGAGATAACGCATGACAATCTGAAATTCTCAGAAGGATGAACCTGATATATATATTTTATATATAAAACTGTATACCTAATATAAGAAAAAAACTAGATTTATTTATTATTACTATTTAATTTTAAAATTGTCTGCCTAGTCTGCCTAACAAAAAGAATACTTGTGATCTATCAGAGCTTAACCTAACCTATCCTGGGCATAATAATCCAAATACGTTTAAGGAACTACGACCAGGATGTTATAGGAAGGAACTGAGGATTAAACAGGATTGTAGTCGCGAAGATTGTGACGGAATTGGGATATGGAGATATGGTGGTCGAACAGATGAGACATAACATTGAAGTTTATGAAAGCTCTCAGGAACGAATCGATCTGGCAGAAGCGAGCCGGTTGGCTCTAAGGTCTTGGAGTGTGCAGGCAGACTACGCTGGACGATGTGCGCTGCTCGGGGTCGTGCCTCTCAAACAGCGGAACTGCAACGCCC
>KB672980.1:59115-96013 GCA_000349145.1 Anopheles dirus
ATGTGCGCTGCTCGGGGTCGAGCCTCTCAAACAGCGGAACTGCAACGCCCAGAGGATTTTTGTCGCAGGACTTTTGGACAATCGGATCGACTCGCCTGTGCTGCTTTCGCAGCTATCGCTGTACGTCCCGCCGAGATCGCTCCGTGCTCGAACCCTACTTGACGTAGAGGCACGCCGTACTCGTTTTGGTGCCTCTGATCCGTTCCTGTCCATGTGTCGTGAATTCAACGCCGTATGTGAACGTCATGAACCGTCTTTGTCTCGCACCGTTTTTGTTAATCGTATACGTCTTGTGCGGCCCATTACGCGTTGAACTGTATATTGTATGTTTATGACACGCTTCAAAGGGGCCACTATAGGTCCATTGAAACTCAATAAAAAAATAACAAATAACAAATAACAAAATGCGAGTAGCGATAGCTAGACGGGGTCGAACGCGAAGGCGTCGAGATTTAACATAGAAGTTAACGCAGGATAACAAGAATGGGACATAAATTCCGTGAGTGAGGAGAGATCTGTGGATAGTAAGAGAGATCTGTGGATTTTGTAGTCAAGTAGTGGTATATTCGTGATCTTGAATGTCCTAGCAAGTGCCAGACGAGTGAACTGTTTTGCACGTTTTCAATTCTATCCATATCTGTAATACCAGCAGGAGCCTTAATTACGGACGCGTATCCTAAGATCGGCCGAACCCAACATCACTAAAGTGCCCTTAATAGGATTAGGATTAATAGGATAGGTTTTATGATTATGTCTGATAGGAGACAGACGACACACCAGACCTAAAGACACTCTAGCTTTGCTTATAACGGTATTTATATGCTCTTCGAAATTTTAAGTATCATCCAACCATATCCCTAAATCCTTTACTAGAATCATCTGTTGGACAACTGCATCGCAAAGTGTAAAGGCATCATTAAGCACAACGATAAAATCATTCTCATTAGTAGGTTCCAATCAACGAATGAGGACAATCGTTACATACCCCTGGAGAAATTATGATTGTAATAAGGAATTGTTGATTAAACATAAATGTTAAGCTTAATGGCAGCAATGCGTTGCGATTTTGCAAAATGTATGGGATGTGACAGATGCATACGTCGACGCCGACGTAATCGTCAGTCAAATCCCATAAATTATGAAAAATCGTAACGCATTGCTTTGGATAAAACCCGCAATCTTACCGTCATATGACGGCACGATACTAGGTTACCGTTATAGTTTCTACGGACATTTTCTTTTATGGACTGCCAGAGAGGCAAAATAGGATTTTTGGTTTATTAGATTTCGTTCCGTTTATAATTATTTACTAGCTTAAATTAGCAGTTATTGTTAGGATAAGTTAGGACAAGTTAGAATAAACCAATGAACTAATGAATGATTACATGATTTATAATTAACTGATAAATTATTCACAACACTCGATGAGTATCTTAACGCAGCTAATTAACAACTTGGTAATTTTCTTCTGAAAAAATGTCTCCTTCGTGAATGACACATTGTAGCAACGTCTAACATATTTTGATTCATTTTTTATTATTTCTCCTTAGGTGACAAGATGGATGCGCACGCAAATGAAGATATTCTAAACGTAGCTGAAAAAAGAAAATTTTCTGAAAGTGAGATTCCGTCATCGCCGGTTTGTGTAAGCAAAACATCAATGGCACAAATCAGAAGGCATGATGTTCAAAAATCATCACTACACGCCCGCACGTATCACCAGCGGTTGGCATTAGTTATAATGCTACGTGCATACATAATGTACAAGGAAAAGCAGTTCATCCAATACATTGTCACTATGGAAGACCCAACAGGTGGAAAGTTCGATGATATAGTGCTTCGTTACAATTTACAAAAAGGAGAAAAAGGCGTCATCTTCATCCAATGTAAGCATAAACAAGAATCTGGATTCAAAAATCAGCAACATAGTCATCAAAAGAAGCCGAAACAGCACTTCAGTATAATGAAGCAAGCATTCCTGGATGTAAAGTTAAAAAAGAATCCTCCATATTCGATTCCTATGTATTTTATTTCATTTGTTGAAAATATCCAGCAGCCTTCAACAGGTGATTATTTTTGCTTATGCACAAATGCAGAAATCGACGAAGAACTCAAACCGTATTTTGTAACACGAGATCCTGATAGTGACCTAGCGCTATTTTGCTGTAAGGACCTTGATGCAACTTTCTACCAACTAAACCGATCTAACCAGCTCCCTTTACTCATGAAAACATTAAGAGATACTAGTCTCGAACAACTGGGAATGTTATTAGCCAAGTCAATTTTTCAAAAAACGACTATCAGTGATGATAACCCTCTAATTAACGTGTATGCCACATTGTTAGAAAGATGTGTTGAAAAACCATTGAACGAAAAATATCAGGCAATAGAAAATATATATGGATTTAAAGCTGAATTTAAAAACCCAGATAAAACAACGGCAATGGAAAAACTTCAAAAAGCATTCTGTAAAGAATATAAAGTAATGATGAAATCTGACCCAGATATTTGGTCCGATGTTCAAGAGAAGGGAATTAGAATGGCGTTCAGTTTTACTATACATGCAGTTGGTGACTCATTCAATTTAATGAACAAACCCTCTTCAGACTATACCAAAATTGACGAGAAAATATTTGAGTTTTATAAACAATTCGTGTTGATTTGTGCTACAGCAGACGGCGAAACCCTTCTAAACAAAGCTAAAGATCTATTGATATCCGTGACAGATACCGAACCGTTGGCAACTCTAAACGAGCTGCACAGCTTAACTCGAAATGCGATGCAAAACGGAACATCGAATAAAATAAATCCATTTTTCTTTGATAGAGTATTACAAAGGATAAAACGTAGTTCAACGGTTGTTTATCAAAAACTGAATGCTGAGCAAATAATTGATTCAGTAATCGGCAACTACTCGCATATTATAATAGACAAAGCATCGTTGGAAAAATCCAGTTTATTCAGTTTTCTTCGAGATGAATCGGCAAACGTTTACCAGTATCGTAGCACACTCGATTGGAAAATAAGTTGCATTATCATCAAGCAAACTTTGACCCATTTCGGTAATCAATACTTTCTTATTGACAGCAAGTGTTTGAAACAGCGAGAAGACCTGGTAGAAACTATAGACGATGTGTGTCGCTATCTCAATGACGTGAACTATTCGAAACAAAACATAATCACAGTAGTAGGCACATTTGATGATGAAAAACTCGGAATTATAGAAAAAAAATCTTTATTACATATGCGCAAAATAGTCACCGTAGAACAGATTAGTGAACAGCAGCTACGAGAAGATAATGAAGCAAGCAAACAACAACAAGAATATTGGCGTGTTGGAGATCTTGAAGAAAGCGTACGAGCAAAACTGTTCGAGGAAAACGAGCATTTGAATATGTTTGGTACAAGGATTTCACTGAACAAGCTTATTTACGAAACAGATAGTTTGACAATGTTACAAAATGTGTTGGATTTATGTGCGACTGAGCAGGGCAACAAGAGCATAAATGAACAAAGTTATGACAGCATTCGCTACAAATATATTCAGCGCAATTACGAGGATTACGATCCGTCTAAAGAAGTAATTAATGACAAAAACCGTGAAACTAAAATCATGTTCGAAGCGATAAAAGAACTATTTGTCAGACAAACGTTGACATTCCAAGAAATAGCCAATGAAATTCGTAACCATTCCTCGGTTACGGCTGTTCAATCCGCTCTATCTTTGCATGACAAATCATATGACTTACCAGATTTTGCAAAGGCGGATAGTAAACAAAAAGTCTGCATATTTTTAGATGAAGCAGGATATGGGAAATCAACATATTTTACGTGGTTAGCTAGCAGCATATCAAGCAAGCAACCTTCTCTTTATGTAATCAGAATGAACGCTATCGAATACTCAATCGACTTCGATCGACTGAAGGAAACTGATTTAACCAACATAGATGATGATGAACTAGTACGTATACTATATCGTTTTGTTCATATGGTCGTTTTTATCCCGAGTATCAATAGATACTCGGATGTAGACATGAAAATGGAAAGAGATGAAGCCGACAGATGTGCTAAAACGATTACTCTTTCTGATGGCCAGATTATAATTCATCCCATCAGTAATGCAAACAAATTGACTACCAAGCAACTGATTCAGCTACGTATATTTCAGGAGAAGTTTAATGAAAAGAGTCTAGTGTTACTTTTCGATGGATTAGATGAAACCATCCCAGATTACAAAGATGTGGTAATGTTATATTTATCTAAAGTTGCGAAATTGGAGCGGATTCAAAAACTATTTTTATCAAGCCGCCCACTTAATATGCACGAAGAAATTAAGAAAACTTTTCAAAATTGCAAAATCTACCGGCTTGAACCGTTTTCCAGTCATAATCAAATACTTTCGTTGCACAAGCATCTTTGCTGTGAAATGGATGATTATAAGCAGTGCGAAAATGATTATCAAATTGTTTTGCTCGTCATTTTTCATACTATTTTGAGCTATGCTTTGGAAGACGTAATAACGGCTCCACTGTTGCTCCGAATGGTTTTCGAAGCGTTTTTAGATGTATTTAAACAGCACGTAAATTTTTCATCTAAGACAGTATCAGATAAGTTGTTTATAGCCATAAAATTAGACATTCTGGGGCTTGTGGAAAACTTTGTTCACCAAAAATGGATCATATTTACGACAGAGAAAATGGGAGTTACGGACACTTCTTTCAAAAGTACTGCAGCAAGAAATATTGAACGTACAATAAGCAAATCGAATAAACAGCAACACTCTCTGTTGGCCCTGCTCGTCATGTTTAACAATGACGTTAGAAATAAGTTGTTGTCAACATCGGAACGACTGGAATTGAACGACATTGTTCAGGAAGCTGATTTAACAAAAATTGGAATCGTAATCGGTTATAATGATGGCATTCCTTTGTTTATGCATCGAATTTTTGCAGAGTACTACGCAGCTTGTTGGTTGTATGATAAAAGGGAAATGCTTAAGTGTGAGCGCTTTTTCCACTCTCAATCATTTTGGATGCGTAGCTTAGACAGAGTGCGAGAATTTTTCGATCGAATGATCGTCCGTGAACTTGGAAAAAATGTAATCCATATGGCAGTACTGGATAGGTCCATGGAACAGGTAACGAATCTGTTAAACGAAAATAAAAGTCTTGCAAACGACAAAGATGCTGGTGAGCGACTGCCCTTACATTTGGCTCACAAGCATGATCAGCAATCAATCTTGAAAAAGTTATTGGAAGAAATGGATCTTGATTTGATCGATGCGAAAGATAATATTTTTAGTTGGAGTGCTTTAGACTACGCTTTTATTTCAGGTAGTAAATCGGCAATCAAAGTACTGCTTGAGAAAGGAGCAACGATCAACTTAGAGACTTTGCTTGCACAAATATTTTCAAATGATGATGATAATTTAATTATGCAAGTATTCAACTATGCAATATGGTTAACATCTGCTGAAGATACCAAACAAGTTTTAAAATCTTTCAACGAACGAGTTGTTGAATTTTTAATCAATAACCGGAAGGTTGACATATTCGCTAGGCGTGACAAATTGGAAAACTTATCAATCTTGGACTACTGCTTAAAAAGAAAAATGAATGATATTTTCGAACAATTCATTCTGAAATCGGACAACTCGTTCATGATAAAAGATTATATTGGGGGATTATTGAAAACAGCATTCGGTAGAAAGTTGTACACTATCGCATGCTTTCTAATCGATGAATGTAATTGTTATCCTGCAAACGAAAAGAGCCCTTTCAATTTATATGCGGCTCTTAAAGTCTCCATTGAGTCAAATCGGATGAAATCGTTTCAAATATTTCTCGAACAATTGTGCCTGCTTCTCAACATTCCTTGTGCGAATGATGAAGCAATCGTTATTGAAAACGACATCAAATCGTTATCGTTGGCATCACTAGCCAGTGAACATCTTCCGAAGAGTTGTTGCGTGCGTAGCAAAGACAACGTAAATTTGCCGATTCCAGAGTACGACGAGCGGAATGTAATAAACAAAGAATATGTATTTGAATCAATTTTAGCTAAAGCAGTTCACGAAGGAAACGTTACGATGGTTAGCTACATCATTCAAAAGTTTCAAAAGACGATAACTAACCGGACAATTGTGGTTGTGATGCGATTACTTCCGAAGGCAAAACGCTTGTTACATGACAAATCTATGCTTGCGTTCAAATATCTTCTCGATAAAACAACCGATTTGTACAGCATTGATGAGCATGGTCGAAATTTGCTACACATGACCATTCAAAATGGCTGTTTCTTTTTGATGCATTGC
Source organism: Anopheles dirus (assembly GCA_000349145.1). NCBI lineage: Eukaryota > Metazoa > Arthropoda > Insecta > Diptera > Culicidae > Anopheles > Anopheles dirus. Next base: position 65,429 of record KB672980.1, read on the forward strand.
CTTATTGAAGCGAAATTCGATTATACTCTTAGCAACACACAGAAACAATGGAATATTTTTCATTATGCTGCTGCCAGCGAATCAAAATATAACAATCGTGCGCTGAAAATTTATCAGTACTTCTTTCGCCTTGGCGATAATGACCGCTTTGATGTCGTAGATGGAGACGGAAACAGTGTCTATGATATTGCGGTAGTGAAATCAAATTTTGATATCGCTAAAGAAATGATTGAGTCAAAATATCACACTTCTGAAGCACGAGCGCCAATACTGCTGTATTCTCTAGAACATCTGAACAATCAAAACGAATCCAAAATTGCTTCGGAATATTTAAAATATCTTTCTGAGTCAGAGGATAGTGTTTGGAAGGAAGTAGAAAATATAATTAATACACGTTAAACGTCTATATACGACTATTATAAATTGTAGTACACGACAACGTATGAATCATAAAAGTAATTAACAAATGAAGTTTCATAAACCAAAACTACAGGCTCATACATACTTCTTTACTACCGATCAGATAAGAAAGAATGGTCATTGTAAACTTTGGTCAGTATTGACAGCCCGTCAACTCGGTGGTATACTCGAAAAGACATTTAAATTTTATTATACACTATTTACAATTGCCTTTAGCTAAATGGCTTAAATGGAATGTGTTTTTATTTCTCTTCTGAAGCGTATCTGGTTTATAAAGATGTGTATATCACTTTTAACATCCTGCCCACTCAGCAAGTTCAGTATTGAACTTATATGAAAAAAAAAAACAAAATTTAACTTCACTCACTGCAAAATCATACAGTAAAATAAAGTTACGAACATCATCATCAACTTCAACATATATCGTTAGACATCGGTGTAGTTTCTGTCGAACAATCGTTCACGATCAATTGCCAACCCTCGAGATTTGTGGAACACAATTTCAAGTTTACGTCAATGCGACAGTTACGAATGCAATGTTGTACAGGGGAACATAAAAATCTATTTGCTACATATCTTTCCTTAACTATGTTTATAATCAAGGTTTACCATGCAACGACCTGTTCCACCAAATTTTCTAGCGTCAAGTTATGACAAAAACAATCATATTTGCATGATGATAAATGTTTGTCTGACCGATTTTTATCGAACACCTCCATACAGGTCCATATGCTTGTTCTTCTCGTATTCCATCTCGAAGTATGTTTTGATTGAAGCTTAAAATGGTGTGCTGCTTCACAATTTCTCCGGTAATGATCAGGTAATGAATGTTTTAGTAGTTTCAAATATTTTTACATAAATCACATGTACACAAATTCACTTCCTCGTTATTCATAAAGGGTACCCAAAAAAGCGCAACCACCGTATTCCTAGATTATAGTGCCGACGCGACAAGACGCGCTCTCGCGACGGGCTTAGTACGTTGATACTAGTACCACTAGTACTGACGGAATCAACGATGAATATCAAACATTCATCGATGAAAAGCATCGAGCGAAATGATTGGATTTGGGAAATAGAATTCGGATCGAATCCCAGATCCGAATCCCTGGTCGGAGCAATCCGGATTCTATCCGGGATTCGGGATTCGGAATCCGGGATTCGATCCGGGATTCGATCCGGGATTCGATCCGGGATTCTATGCGGGATTCTATCCGGGATTCGATCCGGGATTTAATCCGGGATTTTATCCGCGATTTGAACTGGTATTTTATCCAGGATTCTATCCGCGATTTTATCCGCGATGTTATCCGCGATTTGAACTGGTAACTCCAAGACCTGCCAACCCCCCTCCCCCCCCCTTCGTCGAAAACATTCGGATTCGGATCGGATTCGGAAGATCGCTCCCAGCTAGGATCGGATCAAAGGGATCGAATCCCACATGGGATTGGATTTGCACATCACTAATTGGATTGGAGTCGTGATTGGATAGTGAGCTTGAAAGCATCTATTCTTTAGACAAGGGACATAGATTGGACTGCGGCAACTGCAGGCGTTTCGAATATCGCCTGCAAAATACATTCCCTGATTCTACAAGATCGTTTTGACCCATATGCACAAGTGAAAATTGGCAACCCTCATAGTGGATTTCGAAAAGAAACATCAACCTCTGATCAGATCTTTATCATGCGGCAGATTCTTGAGAGGATGACCTGACGTCAGCTCCAGAACATCCACCTTTTCTTCGAAGGTAGAAAACGACTGCACCACGGGCTCCATTGGAATTCCGGCAGGTCCTCAACTGATGTGAAAATGATCACGATCAACTACCAAGGTCAACTATGATCATTGTTCTTGGAATAGTATTATGATACTTATGAATCTATAATTTACGACGAAAATACATTGTGGTAAATCGAAAAAAAATTGTAATACGAACTTTAAAAGCGTTAGCAAATGTAACTCACCCGATCCAGAAACATTGATTCGAATGCGGTCGTGTAATATTAGGTATTAACGCAATGCATAGCTATCGATTTCGTGTTTTCAGTTGGTTCACACAATTACTACCTATAGACCAATGTTTGCATTTACATCGATATTTCCGAAAGATTTTTTTTTGTTACATTTACATAAGTAATTACAATGCGGTCATAAAAATGCCGTTCCACAAAACTGATGCATAGCGAATCATACATGCAAAATGCTTTTCAAAAATGTCCTGGCAAAAATGAAATGGCAACATTAAATTAAAGAGTTAATCTCTTTTTAAAATAGTTTTGGTTGCAAACTAAGGGCCCAAAAGTGTTTTTAATATTTTTCTAATTTTTACACCATTTACATTATTCACGTTGCCGAAAAACTGATACACAGCGCTCCGAAAACTGGAACACGCTGGGCGAAAACTAAAGAAAAACACTTTTAGCATTCACATGGATTTGCAGGATTTGCGGCTGATGAGGTGAGAGGTGAATCACTTGTTCGCCTTTGGGTTAACTTTCTTCTTTCGTCACCATTTTGCCGAGCGCCAGGGCTACAGAGCAGAGCTCACGCCTAGCATCGGCAGCAGCAGCAACAGCACCTAGAAGCGAAGGACGACAACACTCGCGGACGAACACAGAACAGAAATGACAGATTAGAGACAGCGCTGCCAGAACGCAACAGCAGTGCACCTAAGAAACAGTGCTGCCAGAACGGTATGATCAGAGCACTGAAGAATTTTCTTTCAAAACTATTTTAGTGTAAAGCCGTTATTACACAGGGTATTTTTTGGATGGTATTTTCTGTGAAATCTGTCAAATCGGACACACACTGCATTGAATTTTCTGTCAAATTCCTCGATTTGACAGAAAATACCATCCAAAAAATACCCTGTGTAATAATGGCTTAAGTGTACCAATTGTTGTGCCAACACCAAGCGTGCTAACTATTAGTTATAAGGAAGTTTATTAACGTTTCGAAATAGAATGATTTCTGACTACGTGCTGCTACCGTGTTATATACAGAAAAACCACACACACCATAGTCTACTCTGATGTTGTTGTTACTATAGCAACGCTCCTGTTGCTTGTATCTCAACACTAACATCGAAAAAATAAAAATTGTTTATTATTGAAAATATAATGGTAATTAGCGCTCCCAAATGAATGAACTCGTCAAACATATGGTATTTCTGGAGAAGTTTCACGACTTCTGGAGGCATATTTTTCGTATCATCACTACATTTGTCAATGGTTTCGAAAAATTTGCAATTCCAACAAATCTTCAATTCGCTAAGAAATCACCCCTTTTTTGTTTGAAATTTCACAAAATCGATGCCAAATATTTTTTTAATTCGTTTAAAACTTACCTAAGCGATTAAGGTTTTGATAACTTAACGACGATAAATAATTATTTGATTGAGTTGAAAAATAGCACAACAACTAGTGCATGGAAAAGTGATAGCTTTTTATACAAACTGGTTCAGCACCGAAAGTTGTTGAAAAAGCGAACCAAATTTGGTTGGTCAAAATCACGATTTTAAAACTAATGAGAAATGTGTTTTTCATTATATTTTGATCATATTATCTGTTGAAAATTGTTAAAAAAAAACAGCGAGCTTCATTGCTGTACCCATTTTGCTGCGATTGATGATGCGATTAGTTTTAAGAATGTTTTTGGACTAGCACAACATATGGAGCACAGCATTAGGTGCACAACAATTGGTACATCGTAGAGGCTTAGGAAAATGGTTATAACTTTTGTAATTATTTTCTAAATTTCAACATTTAAAAAGGGAAATGCGTAGAAAATGTGTGCTTGTCAAAAAAAGTAGTTTTGGTTAAAAATGTACAAAAACGATATAAAAACGATATTTTACTAGAGTAAGTGGTAACCCTCCAAATAAATCCATTTATTTGGAGGCAACGTATTTTTCAATTAATTCATAGGAAAAACAACAATACAAACTTTAAAAAACTGTTGATATTATTCTCCGTAATAGAAACGCAGTCATCATTTTCATTTTCAGTCATTATAATCAGAGATTTACGATACAATTGCACACATATTTTTCACATTTTATACACGTTTCTGCTATAAACAATTTTATTTTCATACACGCCGTATTGGAAACGCAGTCATCATTTCCCAGTCACACTAGTTCGTTGGGAGAGTTCCCACTCTCGACCGTGGGAGAGCTAAGCTGCACATCACTTTATGAGAATGGGTTCGAGAATACAGAGGCCACCAAAAGCATACTAATCGTAGCACATTTGGTAAAATTATAACCATCCCTAGCTGGAGCTAAACTTGAGCTACCACCCCAAAGACCGACCCCAATCAACTCCTGTCCATTATTATGCAGCTTATGCAGCTCCGAGTTCAAATGCTAAGACCCGGGTAAAAGTGGTGGCTGCGATGGCCGAATATATTGCTTGAGAGCAGATGGTGAATCCGAAAATGAGTACAAAGCTCGTAATACACAATGAACTGATAACGCTCCAAACGCCACGATGCATTGCAATGCTATGCTATTGGTGCTGCTTTAAATATTCGTCGTACAGACGCAACAGATCCGGGTTTGTGCGTGGCCGGACGACCTCGAGGGCATGCTCGAAGTGTTGCCACTCAATTGTTTGCACATCGAACGAGCTTTCCAGACCTTTCAGAGCGGCCTCCTGACAAATGGCTTCGATTTCCGACCCAGAACACCCGCCGGTACGGCGCACGAGTTCCGCAATGTCCACACTCTCCGCGGTGGGAATGCTCTTGAGCTTGATACAGAATATTTCCTTCCGAGCCGCCTCATCCGGTAGGCGAACGTACACGATCCTATCCAATCGGCCCGGGCGCATCAGAGCACGGTCGATTAGATCCGGTCGGTTCGTTGCGGCAACGATACGTACGTCTTTAAGCACGCTCACGCCATCCATTTCGGTTAGCAACTGTGCCAGCACACGTTCCTTCACCGAACTGCCCGATTCGGCCGTCCGCTCACCTCCGATGGCATCGATTTCGTCGAAAAATATGATAGACGGTGCTACTTGGCGTGCGCGCCGAAACAAATCGCGCACCGCACGCTCCGACTCACCCACCCACATGGAAAACAGTTCCGAGCCTTTGATCGACAAGAAGTTCAAGCGGCTTTCCGTCGCGATCGCTTTCGCTATCATCGTTTTCGAACAACCGGGCGGTCCGAACATGAGCAGACCACGCGGGGGTTTGATGCCCAACCGCTCGAACAGCTCCGGATGGTGGATCGGCCAATCGATGATTTGGCGAAGTTTGAGCTTCAATTCATCCTGCCCGCCGATGTCACTCCAACGCACGTTCGGACATTCGATCATGATCTCACGCATCGCGCTTGCCTTTACATGCTGTAGAGCAGCCAACAACGACGCTCCATCGATCGCTTTCGCCATGGTTGCCGCTTTCGATACCAAATTCTCCAGATCTGCTCCAACGTAACCGTGTGTGACACGCGCCACAGCTTTAACCTCCTCCGTACGCACTTTCTGATCGTTTCGATCCAGAATCCGCTGCAGAATAGTTTCCCGAGCGATCGCATCCGGTACGGGCAGCTCGAATTCGTAATCCATTCGTCCGCCACGACGCAGCAGAGCATTCACAGTGTCAACGTTGTCCGTCGTGCCAATAACGGCGGTGCGGTTGCCACGCACGTTGCTGTGCAAACTATCGAGCAAATTCAGAAAGTGTTGTGAAATCCGCCTCACAATGTCCGTCGCGGTGTTTTTGGGGCAGAGGTTGTGTAGCTCTTCCACAATGACCATCGCCGGTTTGGGATGCACCTCGAACACTTCCGCAAACTGACGTGACACGTTCGCTTCCGATTCTCCGTAGAACTTACTAAACACTTCCGAACAATTGAGTCTTACCACGTGACAGCGGTAATGGGAGGCCAGCGCGTTAACCAGTACCGTTTTGCCAACGCCCGAAACTCCGCATAGTAAGATCCCTCGACTAACCGGACCACTGGGTGTTGTTTTATCGTGCGATCTCTTCGCCTCAACACCAAACGCCAAATCAAGAAGTTCCTTCAACTCCACTATCGTCTCATCTAACCCTCCAATGTTAAGTAGATTAAACATTCGTTTCTGGTGGCTGTTCTGTGCTTCGGTGGATTCGTCCAGCAGGGTTAGCTTAGTGGACTTTAAAATAACATACATCCGTTCGCTCAAGCTCATGTTGCTCAGCTGGGCTGCTAAGTCATTTTCGACCGTCACAGCGTGGTCAATCCGAAACTTAAACCGTTTGTTGCAAACGGTCAATGATAAGGGATTGTTATTTAGCACGACGCTTCCTTGCAATTGATGCTTCAAAGTACTGAGCAGAAACTTTCCATTTTTTTCGAACAGCTTTGCTTGCAAAGGGTCATCCAGTCGCACGAATATTTCCTCAGCATCTTCCAGGCGGGTGTTGATGGCTGATACACTAGCTTTTAGGTCGGCGGAAGACGTGAGATCAAATTCATCTGAAAATAACAATCCAATAAGTTTTGATGACATTCATTTATATCTGTAAAATCTCACCTAATGCTTCGACAAACACTTTCGCTCCATATCTATCATCCACAGGCCATATCGTCCGCACGATTGTTCCTAGTTGAATGTTACCGGTGCCTTTCGTCAGTCTTATCGCAACGTAGTCTCCCAACATCAAGCCCAGTCTTCGTACCACACTCACTGGTAGCAAGACGAGGCCATATCTTTGGGCTTCAGTGCATAGTTTTACCTCTTCGTAGGAAGTCAAGTTCCCGAGTTCAATCTTCCGGCAGTGGTAAGCGGCACTTGAATCAACGTAACCCTTCAATCCAGCCACATCTGCACAGGAATCCATTTGATGCTTCGCTAGCTCACCGGTGGGGAGATACGTTTGGCACTTTTCACAGTTCCACCATAAAGGTTTTTCCTTTTTGCTTGCCGATTTCGGCGGCATTTTACCCGTGTTCACGTTTTCCGGTACGTTTTATTTGTTGTTGCGATTCCCCAACGTGTGTTGAAAAATGTAAACAAACAGTCTTGACGTTTGACGATCTGACATTTTATGCTGAGTTGACAGTTGTTTATTATTATGTGCAGCAAAGAGCAATTGCAATGATATCATTTCCCGTAGAAACCATAATTGGAGGTGTATGTCCAAGATTCTGAATTTTTGTTATGCATGTATATTATGTCGGTGTGATGCGTGTGCATGTTTACTTATTGTTTTGTTTTGTTTCTCTTCGGACCTAAACCAAATTTACTATCTGCTGCTAACCCGTGTCTGATCAATTTGTTTGTTAAGCTTCGTACAGGCGTAACCTATTTGAATGACTACAAGAGAGAGGGAAATACGGCCATCGTAAGGGTTACTGCAGCACTACATTCCGGACAAGGAGATTTTCTAAATTTGGAAAGATTACTCCGTTAGCAGCACGTGTAGTTACCGTTAATGTTTGAAATATTCAGGATAAGCGGAAATTCGTTAACATTCTTGTAGAACGAAGCCCGATCCACCTAGTTTGATACGGGATCCTGCATCGCGTCGAAGCGGCGCGGAATGCTACCACTAGCAACGGCAAAAGTTCACGCGAGAACAGCATCTGGTGCACACCTGCAAAAGGACGGTGAGTTTGTATCGGATGTAACGATCAACGAAAGGACGGAATGGGCGACGATTCGTGTAGTCCCTTCAGGTGTACAACGTTAAAGAGCGGAAATTATTGATCATTTTGCGTTTCTGCTCCCTGACGACATCTTCGCCAAATTTCCAGTTCATTGCTTACTATAAATACTCATCGCGGGTTATATGACTATTGTTATGGTGGTGTCTATTTGCATCTCGTGAGAGGATGTTAGGTTCGGGAAATCGTGGTAATCCTTGCAAGACTCCACCAGGCATGTCTGTGATAACTGTACGCAGGGTGGAAATTAAGCTTATGAATGTTCTCGATCGGAGATACGTGTATTGGCCAGGCATAGATGAATATATTAAGGACTGTATAAAAAAATGTCAAGGTTGTGCAGTAACCTCTAAATCACCTCCTCATACTAAACCGGTATCTCGGCCTGCAACTTAACAACTCTGGGATATTCGGATATTTTTGTAAAACTGCTGCATTAAGTGACCGAAAACTGGTACACTTATCCTATTACAAAATGCATCAGCTTGTAACTTAAGACATTTTTACGTTTCTATAATATGTTATTTCATTCGATACATTGCAGTCCTTGTATTTGGCAAGCTGGTATACCTTTCCTTATTTTTTATTAAGCAAATAGCTCTTGATACCGAAGAAAATGTGTTTAATAAGAAAGATGTTGTTACAGACAATACCACAAGAGTAATTCAAAAGGACATGTGTGTGCCTTTGTGTCTCAACAGCACAACTATAAATGCGTGAAATATTTTCAAAATATTTTTTTGAACACTAATCGTTATGGGTCCACCTCGGTGGACGTTTTTCTACAAAGCTTCTAATTCCTTCGCGCCCATCGGTCGTAGCTAAATTATCCACCATCACCTGTTCGCCAAGATCGTATGCCGTTGACACATCCAAGGCTATTTGCTGATAGAAAAATGTTTTACCGAGAGATATCACGGATCGGCTTTTGGATGCTATGGCTTTACAAACATTGCTAACTTCCTCTTGCAAGCGATCCTTCGGAACCACTTTACTCACAAGGCCAGCTTCCAGGGCTTCGGTCGCGGTGATGGGTAATCCAGTGAACAGCATATACGCCGCCCTCATGCGAGGAACAGCACGAACAACGGCAATGCCGGGAGTGGAACAAAATATGCCAAAGCTGGCCCTAAGAATTGAATGGAAAATATGTTACGAAAGAACACTTTCAAACCCATCTATGGTTTCACACCGCAGGATCTATATTACCCGGGTGTGGAGAAGGTGCTAATATCGCTACAAAGGGCCATATCGCAAGACGCCACAAGCTGGCACCCAGCTGCTGCAGCTAAACCATCCACTTGAGCAATAACTGGGATCGGGGCTTTGCGAATGGTGTCAATCAATTCCGAACATTTGTGAAACACCTGCTTATGCCGGTCCGGACCCTGCTCAGCAGTCAACTCTTTAAGATTATGTCCCGCCGAAAACACACGTCCTTGGGCTGCCAAAATGATGCATCGCAGTTCAGTTTGATGCTGGTTTGCCACTATATGCGCCTGGATGCTGTTCATCATCTCCAGTGACAGGGAGTTGCGCGTTTTTTCGTTGTCCAGCATAATGGTGCCGACTCCATCTTTATACGTGTACGACGACAGACATCGGTGTGCAGCACTCACGTAGCGCAGCTGCTGCTGTGGGCAATTCACAATTCGACCATCATTGTACTGTTGAAACAAGCAAAAATATACTCACTAAAATACTCTGAAACCGTGTTGTTATCATTATGTACGCGTCGTATGATCAAGCTTTGTTTTGTCAATATCGTCTTGAGGGAGAGAGAGAGATATCAGCTGTTCGATCGGAAGCACATTTATACTGAAGGATTCAATGATTCACTAACACCAGGGATGTCAAACACCCGGGACGCTTCCGAAATCCAATTAGTGAAATTCAAACCTATTGCAACTATTTTCACCGTTGATTCCTTGACCAATTTACCATTTTCTTATGATGTATTTTTTCAGAATAAAGAAATCACCGATCAACGAAAACAAAAATCTCGTTTGTCACCGGAAAATGTAAAGAGATGCTTCAAATTAACTATTTAAAAACTAAAAAAAAACTAAAGATCAAAACAGCTAGAACTTACTTTAGAAACATTAGTATGAGTTTTTTTTATTCTTGTCAATAGTTCGCAAAAATCAATTAAACAAATGAACGAAGTTAGAAGATAACAAACACCAATGTAGGATCACTGCTTCAAACGAGATCTTCTCAAAAAGATTCTTTCTACTGACTAGGCAGCCGACCTGGTGTGCTTTACAAACAAGAAAACACAGGTTTTTCTTCATCGTTGGCCATGTCCATACAACATTCGTAAGGTTTGGGCTACCGGTTCTGGCTTTCTTTGATTTAATTATACCCGTAGCTGAAAAGTCAGTCCTAGATACTGATATCCTCAACTGGGAGTCGAATCCACATTCTGTGTTGTGTAAAACGATGCGATTACGCGACTATACAACCGCCCCTGGTGTCGATCATCACACGAACTCTGCGATCTTCACATTTCTCTGTTTGCCGTCAACCCATTCAATACAAATGCCGTTGCCCATTTACTTCCAGGCCGTTCCGGTGTAAGATGTGCGCATAATAAAGCTCACTTGTGGCATTCAATGCACGTTATCTCGACTTTCGGAACCACCCTTTATTGTCAAATACTTATTCATAATCAGGCTTAGCTTATGCGTGTATGCTAGAAACACAATTATTACGATTTAAGATGGTTTGTTTTGTGAACACATGCATGAAATGAAACTGATAGACAGTCAGATCGTTGAAAAGCGTATATCCTTCGGAGTAAAAATAGAGAAAAAAAGTGCGCTCAGTTAAACGCGCTTGCATGATTATTCGTTACCTTCACACACGCACACACATCCGCGCGTGAAAGTTTGAAACCAATGTGCATTTTTTGTTTGTTTGTTTTTTCGATAGCAAAGCAAAAATGGCAATCTAATTCACATGATCGTTGTACGCCTGGGAGCGGCAGGGGTAGGGACAAATGTTTGCAGCCACCAGCTTAAACCTCGGTGATCGGTCTCTTGGCAATGTACGCCTTGATGTTTTCGTTGTCGAGCACCTTATCGACCACCTCCTGCAGGTTCGGGAAGTTCTCGAGCAGATTGGTTTTGGTCAGATAGTTCAGATAGTCTAGGATGCCGGCGAAGTAAACGTCGGCCCAGGTTGGCTTGCCCAGCACGAGGTGTCCGCTGTTCTCCTTCGCGATTACGTTCAGCTTGGTCAGATAGAACGGAATCACCTCGTTGTTCAGGGTGATCATCTTCTTCTCCTTCACCATGTCGTCCGGTTCGTAGGCAACGATAGCGATTTCTAGCGGTATAGGAAGAAAAGAAAGCAGTTGCATGAGACGGCTCCACGCGCACGCCCTACGCCAACAGTACTCACTCAGGCGGAAGTCGTTGATGGTGTCAACGATCGCATCAATCTGCAGAGCCTCTAGCGGATTATCACCGGCCAGACTGATCTGCTTGGCCACAAACCGACACATGGCCAGCGACTGGTGCACGCGCTTACCATCGACCTCCAGCACCGGCATCTGGCCCATCGGCATTGCTAGAAAGAGAAACGCGGACCAATTGGACACGGGTAACGGGGGGAAGGGGTAGGAAGGTTCGATGGTCCGATTGAAACGGGTAGGAAAGAAAAGAAGAGAGAAATAGTGATGTTAAATTTTAATAGTAGCTGGATTTCTAGAGGTTTTAAATTTTACTTCTGCCATACGAGAGTACAGCCAAACACAATGCCACTTCGAAATGGTTGATTTGGTTTCTCTTTTGTGCGAGCATCGTACAATTTTGAGTTTGAGCGTTATGTTCGTTTCTGGTGTCGTTTTGTCGTTGTGATAAGCAGCTGAATCTTGAATCCATGATTTCCCCCGCAACAACAAATGATGAAACATACTATTTTGGCAAACGCATGGAGGAGGTGATACAATCAGAAACATCAACACACATCAACATCCCCGTTTTTTTTTTACGATGGACAACACTCAGTGGCGAGGATCCGAGCATGAGCCCCGGCATGAGTCAGCAGAACCAGCAACGCCCAGTGTTGAGTATGCCCGGCAGAGAGGTTAGTTAGATAAGATTGTGAAACGCAGGCATACGGGAAGTACAGGCGAGACTGTCGACTGCAGCAAGGAAAACAGAACAAATCTTCGTTATTTTTTTCTCTATTCTGCATGCTTTTTGCCCTCACAAGGTGAACTTTTCGTTTGGTTTCTGTGTCTCATTAGGGCGTCGCGCGCACGCCGCTTGTTTATTTACGTGTTTCTGTGCATTTCATTTGACTGTTTGAATTTCGAATCCTGGCTCAGCTGTAGCAGGAAAAGAGAAATGTGTATGCTGATGGCGCAACGATCCGCGTGGTTCAGATTTCGGTCTTTGGCCGCTTATCGATCCAGCTACGGATGGACTCGATCGATGTCACGTTGTCGACCACTTTCTGCAGATTCGCATGGTTGGCGACCAATTCGGACTTGGTCATGTAGTTGAGATAGTCCAAAATGGCGGTGAAATAAATGTCGGCCCAGCTCAGCTGAAATAATGTACGGTAAAAGAGAGAGAGAGAAGGAAGAAAAGCAAAAACGTTATGATAAGGGTTGCGTGCGGCACACAACGGGACGGGACCCGTGTGAGGTTCGGGCGCCACTGCATTTACTTTGCCATTGGCCAGGTATCCATTGTTTTCGCGCGCAATGTCGTCCAGCTTCTCCAGATAGAATGGAATGACCTCGTTGTTCAGAGTGACCAGTTTCTTCTCCTTGATCTCATCGTCCGGTTCGTACGAGACAACGGCAATCTCTAAAAAATGTGTTCGACAGGGGTTTTTAAATCGTTGCAAGAGGCAGTAATTGGTTTCCGCGCGTACGCAGTACGAACGTCCCCCCTCCTTCCAGCAGGCATCATTCGGCCATTTTTTTGCAACCCGGAACGTTCGCAAAAGTCCGCGCAAGAACGTCCAAAGGTCCCGGATCATGACCGGATCGTGCACACGGTTCGATCAAAACGAGCAACCCATACCAATAGTCGTCCATAGCAAAACGGCAAACAAACTCCCAAGAAAAAGCAGGATTGCAAAAATATGGCCGGATAAACCCAGCTGCTTCCGGTGCCACCCGGAAAAAGGGGGTTCGCCGTGTTAGTGCGAAGCGCTACGGGGGCTTACTTAGGCGGAAATCGTTCACCGTATCGACCACGGTGTCAATCATCAAGTTCTCCCAATCGTCAGCACCGGCCAAACCGACCTGGTTGGCCAGGTAGCGGGACATTGCGACCGATTGGTGCACTTTCTTGCCGTCAACCTCCAGCACCGGCATCTGGCCCATCGGCATTGCTGAAACGAAAGATGGAATTGTTGGTTCATGGCAAACTGGAATGGCAACCAACCCGCGCGTGGACGTGCCACGACGAGGGCCGTAATGGCAATATACGGATGATAAGCGCGCGCGCATGAGAAGCATGATGGATGAATAAATGAGCGCGAGGAAACTAGCGGAGGAGGAGGAGGAGAAATATATTTATAGATATATTCGGAATAGAAGAAATCCATTCATTTTTTCCCGCTCTCGCTCTCTCTCTCTCTCTCTCTCTCTCTCTATCGTTCTGAAACGCCACTCCATTGCGGATTCCAGAATCAGCTGCTTGCGGTGAAGGTGATCAGATACTCATTCTGTACGTGTGCGTGGTATGTGTGGTTTCGCTCCGTCCAAAGTAAAGCAAATCAAAATCCAGCCAATATTAAAATTGATAAAATAATACCTTAAAAACTATCAGTGACAGTAAAACCGAGGCACGACAACTGTTTTCATTGCTGCATTACAGAATTCAGTGTTAGCGATGGTTACAACCCCACATGTACACACGACAACTAGGTTAATCACATTCTCCGCGCGATCATCGCGAGTTATTTTAACTTCCGATCGTCATCATCGTCGCCACTGCAGTGTCTAATAGGCGCGATCGATTGCTAAAATTATAGCACATCAATCGACGACAATGACGGGGTCAGTGGCTACGCGATGTATCCGAATTCTAGATATCTCGGTTAGAAGGTCAATCGAACCGTGTCACCGATCGTGATTCGGTCGGTACACGTTTGCAGCACGAGAAAATGGGCATGGTCTTGAGAGGGTGTAAGCTTTAGTGTCACAAACATACGCACACACACGCACACAGGACAGTGAAATCATTGCTCGGGGTCGGGTACGGGTCGGGGTAATTGAATAATCGTGGGAAAACAAGCTGGTGCTATCGATCGGATGAGCTATACAAAAGCTACGCAAGCAGAAAGGAACACCAGAACACCGTCATCTGACTCACTTGGCTTCAGTGCTGGCCATTCCTCGCGGGTGATCCTCACATCATCGAACGGCAGGTTTCCGTAGGACAGCAGGAACCGCAGTGGCTCACCCAAAGCCTTCACGTTGAAGTAGTATACCTTGTAATCTGGCATGGTTGCTGACGACAGGTGGAGATGGGCTGTAAGAGGCAATAAAGGAAGGGGCTTAATATCGTACCGAAAGCAGGGCTGCGATCCTGATTCGAGTCTGATGCCATACAGCGATACGATCTTTCGCAGATTACTCTTATTGTCAAACAGACGCAGAGCTTGAAGCAGGTCGTTTAGTCAGCTGTGTACGCGCCTGTTTTGATACACTAAAGCTCATGCTTTGAAGTTTAATTCAAAAAATGAATTCAAAATTATTAAGAAAAAATTAAGCGATTTGCAAAAAATCTGCACTCTCTCTACCCATGATAAAGGACCGTCGCGATTTGGATTATATACATCAACAACTTACAATTGATTTGTTAAAATCTCTTAAGTGAGATAAAAGTATCCAGTGAGCTAAAATAAATCTCTTTCCCTACTGTTTTACGCATACCGAGACCTGCTTTGGTTGCTGCACTACACTAACACCCACAGTCTACTTGGATGATTGATTCAACCTTGGACGATTAATTATGATGATGCTCTTGTGTCGTCGATAATCTTCAGGGCAGGAGAAATGAAAAACTGATCTTCTTTGGGAGTCGAAAAAAGAACAAAAAATAAACTAAACTAAGCGATTCGGTGTACGATACACTCTGAAGAGCTTTGCACGACGTCCAACTAGATCATAAACTCACTTTGCAGGTTCACCGATTACACAAAACCCTAAAAATGTGCGTGCGTGTATGTCGAACTATTGACTTTCAGCACATACAATTTCACATTTCTACTGTACACTCGCAAGCCATTCACTTGTATTCACCGGCCGGCCGGCATAATATTACAGATCTACGGCGTCTATGCATCCGTGGTTCCAGCACATACTCTCGCTTACCTGTTGATCGAACTCGAGCTACCGAAATACGTACGGTCAGAGACTACAACAAGCTTGCGGACCCCACGCTTATTTATCCCAAAACAGGTCCGGCAGCGTTGTGTTCGTGCGTATTCGGAACCACCGCGAGCATTGCGCATACTCGTGCAGCAGCGACGCACACGCTCGTGGACGTTCTTCGGCCCGTACCAGTCTTATCTACCACATATTGTGTATGTGTGCTATCTCGTACCGTCGGCCCATCCCGAATCGTTGCTGTGCAGCAAAGCAGCCCTCGCTTGATGATGTAGCAGAAGTGAAGCTAAAAGAATAATTATTGAAAAGCAAAAATATGTGTAAGAAGGCGTGTAATCTCGCTACCCTGGACAAGCAAGCATTGCTGGTGCACGCAAATATTAGCCATTAGTAGAATAGGACTGAAAAAACGACCATGTTCGTAAGAGCTAGCATAACAATATTATATCGCACTCTTACTAAACTAGGTTCAGCCCGCCGGTAGCATTTTTTCGCCACAATGTACGTTCGGCTTCGGGAAGATGGTTCACCTCGGCTAGCTGAACTTCCTGGACCTATTTTAGTCAACAGCATCGGCATCAATGGCATTACTTTGCCCCCCGGAAGTCCGCGGGCGCGGATATGAAACACCTTCGATGTGCGTTTGCAGGAAAACAACAACGTTTGTTCTAGCCAACGCAATGCACCACATCGCAGATCATGCGTGCCAAAGAATCAATCACCGCATTTGGGATTCGGGTATGGCCTAAATGTCCGATGTCTCATTGATCGTGAAACAGTTGGGCATTTGTTTAGCGATGCAGTGGCATCCCCGCCCCTTGTAATTTTATTTTTACGACTCTGTTCGGCTCGACCGGTAGCGAGTGTGCCGCCGCCCTCTGTTGCATTTTCTTGGTCAGCATCATGATGCGGCCGTTCGAATTATGCAACGAAGTGGGTTGGCGCTTTGGGGCCCCCAATCTGGATTCAATTGAATGTCCCTGGCTCGCAAAAAGCACTATTGCAAGCGACTATGATTGGTACCGACGATGGTCCGATCCGACACTTGTTTTGAATAAACGTCTCACCGCTCGTTAAATGTGTCATGATAACGCTATCGAATATTGGTACAGTGATATGATTACGTTGAGTTTCTTTACACTAGACGGTAAAGGGTGGTTTGTTTTTTTTGCCGTTCTCTGCATGCAGTATTTGAATGTTTCTTGGATACAATTCAACCAGCTCTGCTATCTACGCACAAACACGCGTAATTATTTCTCGTCCGTGCACACCGCATGTAGCAACGCGTAAAAAATAATTTTGTTACCTTATAAATTGTACATTTATTACAAGGTTGATAAAAAAAAGTTATCCTTTCAACTACGAGCTAGCTTACTACACTAGGAAATACGAAAAAAATAAATCACATGTTCTCATGAATGCTCTTCCGAACCGTAGCTCCATCGTCTACAGCACATCCAGCTCTGGTGGTAGGGGAATCTTCTTCGAAATTGCAAACTTTCGCAGCGCCTCGTACTTGTGGCGCAGCGAGTCAACCTCCTCCTGCAGGCGGCCCGTTTCCTCGTGCGTCACCTCCATGTCGCGCCACTCCTGGGACTTTTCCGTCTCCAGCTCGTCCTTCTGTTCGATGCGCTTGATGCGGCAGCTGGCGGCATACCCACGGTTTTTTAGCGTCCGACGGCGCTGCTTCATGCGCACGATTTCTTCACGCGTAAGGCCACGCATCTTCAGCGTCCGGTTGAGGTCCCGCACCGTTATCGACACAAGCTCATCGTCGCTGATATCAGGAATGGGACAGGGCGACAGTGGGGCCTGCAACAATAATCGTACAGAATAGAGATCGATCGCGTTTAGCTACGAAACGACGCATCCACAGATCGGGGTGCCGTTGTACGGATAATTACTTCATTCCAGTGAATAGATTTCGGGCGCATCATTGACTACAAATACAGAAAGGGGGAACACGTTGGAGCGGATATGAGATTAATGCTAGCACATAATAGTAACGCGTTGCGACGAATGTTGCGCGCATTCACTGTAAGCAACACACTATCGTAGATGGAATTTCTATCGCAGAAAACTTCGGTTCAAAACGTCCCGATGCAAACGGCGTACTGCTCTAGCGTTGCACCGCCGACTGAATTACCTGCGTGCTTTTACGTTCGCGCTTGATTTCCTGGGGCATTCCGGGATGGTTTGGGTTGAGTTCGGAGCAGGCAGTTCGCACAAGATGGCACCTTCTAGAAGCGGTTCGATGCTATCGATCGAGCAGTACACACTGCCGTGTGCGTGTATGTTCCGAGGGGGACGACGCCTAGCCAACGGAAGGGAAACGGTAGAGTAAAATGTGCTTGGCCTCCATGAAGAAGTATGTACCAATACTGCAAGTCATGGTCGATTCATTAAGCCTGGTCTACATGAAGCGCAACTCCCAGCGCAACTCCAAGCGCAAATGTCAAATTCGCTGCGCTTCGTTTGGACACGACAATTTGCAAAAGTAGTTGCGCTTGAGATGGAGCAAACTGTATTTTCTCATTTTTGTGCACTTTTATCGCTTAATTCACCAAATAAACACGCGACAATGATTAAAATACGATAAACTTTCTACAAACATCTATATTTGTAGACAAACTAACTCAAACCGTTTGTTTACAAAAAGTTGCGCTTGAGTTGCGCTTGAGTTGCGCCTTCCAAACCCAAAAACGATTTTGACGTAACGTGAAGCAACTGGCAACACTGACAGCAGTTGCGCTTGACGAGTTGCGCTTCGTGTAGACCAGCTTTTATAGTTTTACCTTACCCTGTGCTGACGATGGACGACAGTACGCACTGGTAGATTTTGCACGCCGTTTCAAAACGCTTTTTCACATTCCAATATTCACGTAGCGTTTGTTGCAATGTACGTTTCCAAGCAAAAGTTCACTATTCGCGCATAAGTAGGGAATGTAGATAAATTTTGTAACCTTCTACAAGACTTGTTTGTTTACAAGATCAATGCTGGGCACAACGTACGTACGTATGGTAGTAGTGATGGGTGTGCAATGTTAAGATTACAGTGAAACGTTGATAGTCCGAGGCTTGATCAATGGAAGGGCGGATTAACCGTGTGTATTTCGGCATTTTTCATCCATTCTTGAACAGTTCCCAGAGTTGCAAGATTTTTTCCCACGCAATCATGAGATACCAAGCATGTACCAGCCTGCTTTAACTTAATACAATTTTATATCTCGTACATTTTTGTAGTTTACGTGCGATCACATAAATTTTTATGTAATTGAAACTTAGAAAAATCACAGCTTCAATCGTGTCCAGTTAAACCCAACTCTACATTATAAACATAACAGCGCTGTCAGCTGGTCGAGGAGCACGCTCGCAAAGTACCCCCAAATCGAAATCGCGCCTTTTACCAAGCCGTCTGTTTTGTTTATAAAAAAAGCGAACGAAAGCGTTCCCACGATGGATATAACGAACTCCGTATCTAAAGTAAGTATTAAATTCCAATTCCGCAGAACTACGGTACCGCCTAACTACACGTTTTTTTTAAATATTTAGGGCGTCTTCGTGTTCAAAAATGGTGCAACTCGTACCAAAGGCCGCAAAAAGGCTCAACACTGCAGCAGCTTCCTCAATGTCGCAACCAGGAAACAGCTTTGGTATCGTAGCTACTCGAGCCACTGGAAGCGGTCGCAGGATATGATACAGAAGCTGCAAACGAGCAGCTACAGCAAAATTCGGGACGACCTGTATGCGTTCATCGAACAATGCCACCAGAAAACGGTCAGCTATGAGGGGGTGCTGCCGACCGCTGCTTTGCTGACCGGCATCAATCAAACCGACCATCTATCCCAGTTCGATAAGCTCGCGGACGACATTCGCAACAATACGCTTGCTCTGGTGATTTTGCTGCAATCACGCGAAGCGTCAAGCGTTAAGCAGGCTATCGAGATGATTGTCGGGAAGTTTATCGAGTCCTATACCAAGGTTCACGGAGAGAGCGACGAGAACTCCGAGCCGAAGTTCCGCAAAAACCAGCTCAACCTTAGCCTGCTGGATGCGTGGTACTCGGATACATTCAAACAATATGAGCAAAAAGTAAGGTTCGTCATTATACTGCCTGATTTTGAGCTGTTCAATCCGGTGGTGCTGCAGGATGTCATACTAATATTAGAGTGAGTATGACGCTGAGTGGCGACAAATGGAGGGAAATAATCTGTTGGTTTCTTCATGTTTCAGCGCACATTCCCACACATCGCCTTTGCCATTTGTGCTAGTGTTTGGTGTAGCCACTGCCGTCACTACTATCCACAGTGTGCTGCCGTATCACGTAACGAGCAAAATCAAGCTAAGCATCTTTCAATCGGAACCATCTGTTACGAATCTGAACAAAATTCTGAACGAAGTGTTGCTCACCCCATACTGTCCGTTCCATTTGTCTGGCAAGGCGTTCCAACTGCTGCTGGACATTTTTCTATTCTATGATTTTTCCGTAAACGGATTCATCCAGGGCTTCAAATATGCCTTTATGGACCACTACTACGGTCGTTCGATCAACGCTCTCAGCTCAATCATTGACGACAAGGACGATATCAATGCAATCATCGACGAACTATCGACAGCGGAGTTGGAGCAAATACGCCAGCTACCGTCGTTTCGCCCGTACGTCGAATCTCTGCAAAACCCGCAGGATGTTGTCGATCTGCTCACCGATGACGCGCACCTGAAACGGTCCCTGCCGACGATGGTAATCCGCGTGCACAATTATTGGTTCACCTTTCACTGTGCATTGGAAATATTGCAAACGCTCGTGAGCGATCTTCCCAAGGCACCGCTGGGGAAACAACTCCGTGAGCTGTACTGCCAATGCGTTTCAGCGGACGTGAGCGAACTGGCCGAGTTTAAAGAATGCCTCCAGCTTCTGTCTTTCCTCTCCAGGGAAGAAATGATGCAAAAGGTTAAGGATGTGCTCATTGTACTGCTAGCGTTCATTCAGCGCAGCGATCAGCTGAGCATGAAGGGTTGTCTCGTGTATGAGGTGGTTCCGCTAGAGGAAATGGCCGATGCGTTGGTCAAACTGTCGGACGAGCTGATGGCCGCCAAACATGAGCAAATCTTCGAAAACGTACAACAGGAGCAACAGTGCTTGTTGTCGCCTGGTATGGGCCGACAGGAGCTGCGCGAAAAACTGCTTACGGCAGCAAAACACACCAAAAACGAAACCGGTGTGGCCAGAGCCGTCGGTCGCATAACGGAGTACATGGTGAACAACATCTTTCGGCGGTACCTCCAGCCACCAACCCCTCAAACAGTGCCCTTGATCGAGCTGTTTCTATACAGCGACAGCGCCTCCATGCGACGGCACATTGTGGGTGCCCCCAGGGCGGCCGTTCACACAGCCCTCAACAATCCCCAGTACTACACGCAGTGCGATTGTTGCCTGCTCGATGAATCTTCCAGCATTGTGCCCTCGCTGCCCGATCTCTCCATTGCTTACAAACTCCACTTGGAGTGTGGTCGCATGATAAATCTGTTCGATTGGCTTCAAGCGTTCCGGACGGTAATCGATGATACTGCGTGTACGGACGCCGAAGAGCAGCAAATCGATCCCACCATTCAGTACGTATACTTTAGGGTTTGGGCGCTAACTCCATCTAAACAATTTTTCGTATCCACAGGGCTCGCTTCACCCGGGCGGTTGCAGAACTGCAGTTTCTAGGATTTATAAAAACATCCAAAACTAAAACCGATCACGTTACGAGGCTCACATGGTAGGATTGAAGGACGCCGTACGATGAACGTGCCAGTACTTGAAATTTATGTTGGTTCTTACGTTCATTTTGTTTGCACGGACACAGCTGTTTTAAATACATATTTATTCCACCCTTGCCACCATATAATTCTGTTTTGTTTTTATTGATTTCTGCTCTCTTTCTGTCTGTTTTTCTCTCTCTCCTTCTCTCTCCTCTCTCCCTTTCTTTATCTCTCCCTCTCTTTCTCTCTCTCTCTCTCTCTCTCTCTCTCTCTCTCTCTCTCTCTCTCTGTTATGCATTTGTAAACTGTTGATTAATCCCAGTCATAACTTACCTTTACATTCGTTACTGAACAATAATTGATACGTCTAGGATTGCTGGCTTCGATAGAAATCATAATTTGGGGGAAAAATCGTTTGCTGTCTCTCTCTTTCTCAAAAATGTTGTAGAAATTGAATGAAATATATATGGGCAAAAGTTTATATTGCGTTTTCATCTTGCGTTGCTGGATCCATTATCTTGCATGCTGGAACTAATGCTATTCAATCGAAAACGTTGAATTTTGCATATAGACACAATGTATATCGAATGTTCTATCTTACTATTTAAGAACACATTTCATAGTTTTATATTCGTTCGTTCTTCTTCACAAATAGTTTTATAATTTTACATTCGCCAATATCAATTGCTGCCGAGTATCCACATCAAAATTGCTAAAGTAAACCGTTTTTTTAAATTCTAAAATCGATCTCAACGTACATCAAGGATGCAACACTGGACTATACATCATAAACGCCCCTCCTCGTTTGATGTTATCACTGGTTTGTTTTGTTTTGGTCAACGTGGGAAAGAAACGCGCAAAGTTAGTACTTCCTCCTCGAGTGAGGAAATCTGGTATATTGTTTCGGTCCAAAAATGTCCGGATTCGTAAAACGTCGGCCTGCCCTAAACTTAAAAGGCACCCGGTTATCCCGGAAAGGTGGTCAAACAATCGTTTCCTCCGGCAACCCTTCATTGGATCATACTTTTGGCGGTGGTTTCCCCGTCGGTTCCATCATTGGCATTGGTAAGTCGCAACGGCATTACGTTCTAATTTCACACATTACAGTTTTGTGGCTTGCGTTTTAGATGAAGATGCACACGGTAGCTACGCACGTGTATTGACCAAATACTTTCTTGCCGAAGGAGTGGTTAACGAGCATGCTCTACTCTTAGCAACGATGGAGGAAGATGCAAAGCAATTGGTATGTATATATATATATATATATCATATGATTACTAAATGTTACAGGCACGCTTAGTAATGCGTCTTTTCCATGATCTTTTTGCTAGCTAAAGCAGCTACCAACGCCCGTGGAAGACAAACATTCAACGGATAAAACGACAACACAGGCACCGGAGAGCATGCGGATTGCTTTTCGCTACAATCAGCTTGCTCCG
This sequence comes from Anopheles dirus, assembly GCA_000349145.1. Classification (NCBI taxonomy): domain Eukaryota; kingdom Metazoa; phylum Arthropoda; class Insecta; order Diptera; family Culicidae; genus Anopheles; species Anopheles dirus. Next base: position 88,059 of record KB672980.1, read on the forward strand.
GTGGATGCAGAACAGAAGCCTTCCACCGTTTTAGGGCATTCGTTCGATATCAGCAAGTCGATGGGTGTAGAAAAATTAGCCGCGCAAGACATTACTTGCTGGAATGACGATGAATCACCAGCCAATCAGTCAGATGTTGCGTCGTTTCAAAACCCACACTATGCCTCGCTGCTGTCCTGCATTCGGCGTAAAGCGAGTGAACCCCAGTTCAACCCAACATCGGATGAAAGCACGAAGAATGTGCTTCGTATCTGTTTAAACTCGATTGGATCGCCAGTTTGGTATGACAGTAACTTTGCCGAAGATTTGCTACGCTTTCTCGCCGTCCTGAAGGCAATTGTGCGTAACACGTTGTCGGTTTGCCTCATCACCATGCCGCTGCAGCTGTTTCAGCATCTCGATGATAGTTGTCTGTGCCGGAAGGTTACGAACATGTTTGATTTCTCCTTCGGCCTGGAAGCATTCGGTGGCCAGCTGGAAGAGCAAACGAATCCTGCCTTCAAAGAGTATCACGGTTTGCTTAACGTTACTAAAATTTCACCCTTCAACAGCTTGACTGCCTTTCACCCGATTACGCGCGATTTAGCGTTCAAGTTGAAACGCACCAAGTTTGTGATAGAAAAGCTGCATCTTCCGCCGGATATTGCCGATGACGATAGCCACAATCGAGCGCCTACAATGAGCTGTTCCGGGGCGGGAAGCAAGAGCAAGCTAGATTTTTAGCCTTCACAGTGGGCATTGGGGACTATTTGAAAAGAAAAACAACAGAAAATAGCTTTAAAATACAAAAAAAAACCACACGAACTGCTTATTGATACTGTTTTACTCGCGCTTATAACTAACACGGCTTAAACGTTCGTGGGTGCGTAAACTAAACTAGGTAACTTTTGGAGATCTGATAATAGTGCGAATTATTATTAAAAGCCATATCTTGGCGCTGTTTGGCGTACTCCTTCGGTTGCAGGTACGTTTCCCGAATGGTTGGGACGGAAATGGGCGACGGCAGCTCGTGCTCGTAGATGTTGTCCCGGACGCGACGATTTGCCGGCAACGTTGGGATTGGCGGAATAGGCGGCAACGGATTCGCACGAATCATTTGCGCCACCCGGTTCTTGCGGGGCAGCTTGGTGCAGCTCAAAATGATGCTCAACAGAACGCAAAATTCCACCACGGCCACAATCAACCCGGCGCAGAGAAACAGAAAGTATTGCTCGCGATACCACAGCTCGATTTTGTGTAGGCAACCCTAGACGACAGAAGATACAGGACAGTGCGTTAGAAGTTATGGCTCTGTGGCAGTGCTTCCGCCTCACACGGTGCTTACATCCAGATGACGGCTTTTCTCGAAATCTTGTGTTTGCAGTGCCTGACAGAGCGTCCCGTTGACCGGCACCGGATCGAGGTAGGCCGAAAATTCGAACCGATTCACGAGCTTGCAGCACGTCAGCGGGACGGTGAGCTCCTTTTTGCCGAGGCTTTGCAATTTCCACAGCGACGTGTCGTAGTTGATGCTGGTGTTGATCGCACAGCATTCGAAGATTGTTTGGGCCAAATCCATCGCAGCGGTGAATTGCTCGTGCCCCGGCACACCGTAGTTCGCTTGCAGTACTTTAACCATGGCAGTTTCGTTGAGGTTTAGGCCCAGGCACTGGGGCCATGCCGTAATCATCAGGCATACACCAAACTCAGCCACCAGCAGTGAGAGAATGATGAGAAAGTACTGAAACGAGGATGTGGATGGATGTATACCGTGGTGAAGATCAATTCAAATTGCAGGGCCAACATTAGCTTACCATCGTGAGTACGCAGTACGTGTTCATGCAGGATGCCCAACATCCCAGCAAGGAAGCAATTATGGCCACGAGTCCTGCCGTGGTCAAAGCAAACGCTACATAGTAGAACAATGGCTGCTCCAGTTCCGATAAGGGTGTCCGGTGCTGATCAGACGCCGATATCAGAAGCCGCGACAGCAAAATCCTTGGGGAATCCGTGAACAGATAGAATCCGGTGGAAAGTAACGTGATGCCACACAGCTGAAAGTACATACATACCGAACAGAGATTGATTAGATAGAAATTTAAACAATGTTGGACATATTGCACAGTAAGTCAAGCAACATAATGATCGAGCAGCAGAGAACAGTTGAAAAACATCGGTACATCCGGTTTGAACCACTAATTGGCCCTGCAGCTCTCTTTCCGACGGCACTGACGGAACTGTTTCATAATGACAACGCATTTATACACACAAATAGCACGATTGCTGGAGCGAACGAGCAGCCAGAATCCTACACAACACAGTTTAAACGTACATTTTGATTTTATGCTCAATGCCAAACGCAAAAGTCCGTTGACATTCACCCCTACTTCCCAACATGCAACATGTTTGTAGTGGTCTATTTTTTCATGCAACCCGAACAATTGCAGCCGAACGCCTCTGTTGCCATCGTGAAGAGAGCGACGGCGTCATGCTTTGTGTCTAGCGTGTCACCAATGACCGACGTATAACGTGATCGCACAGGTGTAACGTTTGGCCCACATGCATATGCTTAGCGAGTTCCTGGGATTGTAGGTGGAGCTGGACACCTAGTGTGGTATGGGAAAAATACGAAGCGATTGAGAAATTGAAATAATTTAGTACTAATTAAGCTAATGTGACATCATTTGTCGAATATCTCGCTAAAGCCCAATAAAAACGGCTACGTTCGTCATGGTATTTGCAAAACGGATGCAACATGTAAAACTATTACAACGTCAGTTGAAACCATGTTTTAGGGCTTTAGGGTTAGGGTTTTAGGGTATTCTGTGAGGTCAAATAACTTTTAATGTAATCTATACTCACACTACTTTGTTTTTCAAACAATTATTCTAAAAACGGTATGTCAGAAATACTTTCATGAAGTGCCAAGTTGCGCTCCAGATCTATGGATCAGATAGACAAAAAGTTGAAAGGAACAATGACGATGATGACTAACTCTGGTATTGAATAGAGATTATCGAATTACCTGTTGGTGTTTAAAACATTTCTAGCTGCACAAATAGGCGATTGACTAAAGTTATACATACATATATAGAGGCAACATTTTCGCCTATCCCCCTGACTTATGATCGAATCTCTATCTCTACTAGTCCACTGGATTCGAACGTAAATGAGCTAAATAAACACATCTAAATAATCATACCACATTTATCAGAATGAGGTTTAAAAATTGTGCCAGTTTTACAGACCACAATGCATTGAATTATTAATTAAAAAGGGATTATGTTTTGGTGGCAAAATGCTACAATTTTGACCACATTTAGTTACTCCTTTCAGCTTCTGCTGAATAAATTGGAGTAAACGTCCAAAGAAAGGTCCTTCGTTCAGAGTCATTATTTATGATCGTCGACATCATTTTCTTTTGTATGGCTCCCACTGTATGAATCATTCGTGATCTCTGTAGCCACATGCGCCTCTGAGATGAGGACTCTTTCCAAATGTTACCAAGCACACATAGCCGTGTTAAAGAGGAATATACTGAGGAGGATTGTTGAGGAGGAGCCATTACAACGACGAGCTCTATTAGCTGTACGATGGCCTTACAGTGCATTACACGGTGGACCAGTGACGTCAGGAGAATGACACCAGACGTCTCTGCCCGCAAAGTCCTCTTAGTCCTTCCGTATGGACATTAGAGGCGTAGTAGGTCCAGACTGAGATGAATATATGGTGATGAATCTTTCGCCAGAACGAACCAGTGAGCGATTTTTGGGGCTTTTGCAGTAGGCCAAGACCGCGAAGTGGTTGTAGCGCCTGCTAAGTATAAGCCAGTGAATTGAACCATTGATTACGTCTTCGATGCTTTGGTATATACATTGGTATAGAGACTTACGCATGGTGTATCGTAATAATGATCCCAGAGTATTTTCTAGTTTTTATCAAGTATGGTTTATGTATTTACGATAAATCCAGTGATGAAAAATAGTCTAAGTAGACGAATTTTAAAATGCCATAATAAACGATTTTGATCGATTTTGATCTTGATTTTGATCTTGATTACATTCCGAGGTACTCGCTTGAAGTCGAATGTTTCAAAAGTATTTAAAGTTTTTTTTCACCATACACTAGATCACTCTAGCAAACCATAACACTCAGTGTCTCTGCGATGACGCTAAGCCACTGTCTCTTCATGTTTTCACGGCAAGAATTTAACAAATTCAGCCACTACCTGATCGCGATGTCGAGCGAGTTAATCAAGTGAGAGAAAACTAGAGACGCACTGGAAAAGCGATACGGCGCGATATGCCGACCCACACACGATAAACATTCCATCACGAACGACTGTAAACGGCTGGCTGAGCTTCGAACGTCCAGGTCCAGGATTTGCTATTATCCGTGGGCCTTCTCTTCTGTCCGATTTTCACCCAACCTATGCGCATCAGGCATTGTTATTATGCGTCAGCGATTTGCAGCAACTTGGTAGCTGGCGTTTACACCCTGCGTGCAGCATAAGCGCCGGTGCGATTTATGAACACAGATGAACACGCGTACTTATAATTGGTGTCTACTCGTGCCGTCCGGCTTTTATATTGAGTTTGGTAATCTTCCGCCGGCATTACCAGGTCCCGCCATGGGCGTTCAATTCCGACTCGACGGGAGCACAGGTGCTTTGCATGCCCGGCTGTAGGGGCAGATGTTTGGGCAACCCACGACTAAAATCACTCAACCGTACTCGCAGCGTTTAATACACTCGCCACCATTCGTCCGTTGATTTTGTTTTTCACCGCGTTTCGTACGTTCACGCGTAAAACTAGGGGGGTTTTTATAAACACACTATACGGTTTAATTTTCTACAGCATCACTTTTAGGACGCTTTAACGGAGGCAATATAATGTGCATAGTCGTTGTTTCTCGATGACTCACGAATAATACGGCACAAATGTAGCAACAGTCGTTAAATTGTCGTTACCATTTTTCTTGCACACAATTCGTACGCCATTTTATATTATTGTACTAAACTTCAATTACACTGTGATGTGAGATCTCTCGATCACAGCAGAACAATCGGTTGCATTCATATGCCTCGTGATGATCGCCAATGTGGTATGGTTTCGCACAACAACAAAAAACACGATTATTTACCATAAATATAAGATTGCAGCTTGCCAGCACAAACTTGTGATTGAACACTTTGGTCAAATTCATGGTGGTTCCGTTCAGTGTCACTGTTGACGCATCTGGCACTCGGGACACTTTGCACCGCTGTTCTGCTATTAAAAGCACCCGCTGATCGCTGGACCGGCCCACTACGAAGCTCGTATGATCATTACCCGACGAAAGCTGACAAAGAACTGCCCCGACACTACCACCGTGGACGCACCGGACAGGCGCATTGATCATCACCCCATGCGTCCGGTGCAGGCTTGTGCGCATAAAGCGTTACGGACATATCTGTGGCCCACGCCGGACCGGTGGAGGTAAGAACTACGCGTAGCGGCGTTTCGGACCAGCGCGCGAATGTTTCGGACGGGCCGATCCGAACTGACTGCAGGGTGGAGTAAAAACGCTTTGATGCGATCAACGTTTTGCGCCTGGGAACGTGATGTGGGTGTCGGGCTGGGTAACAGGGCGAACGGCACGTGCTAGAACGTGGGCGAAACGCGCTATCGGATAATGTGATAATAACGCACGCAGAAGCCAAAACTTGCGCGGATGGCGACAGGAAATATTTTCAATAACAAGTGTGTCACACCCAAACCATTGCCCAAAACCCAGGGGAATCTTTTTCACTGTACTTGCTTTAGGGCCATCCACGGTTGGGTATGATTCGAATACAGGAACTGGCCGGTTACTATCGTTTGCAGATCGTCCTTTTCTTTGGATAAATCAGTGAAATCACGGTAGATGTTGTTGAAGATTTTCGCTGTCTACTAATCTCGAATAATGACTTTTAAGTCATTCCTGCCGTGCCCCTCTCTCCCTTACTCATCACTTTTCCATCTATGGTAGCTTCCAACCACGGAAAGGTCCAGCTATACCTGATTCAGTCAACAAGTTCGGTTCGCTTCTTTGTACCTCGTGACGAACGGCACACTGACGAACAACTTCTTGGAGGAACATGAGTCCGCTGGCGTTGACGGCGTTGGTGCACTCAGCAAGGATGACCAAGAAGCCTTTACCATTAAGAGGAGAGGTCACAGGACTTGGGTGCAAAGTTGGATCTCAGAAGTTTGTGGACACGATTGCACTGAACCATGCGGTTCCGAATCGAGCCGAAGTAGCAGAACTTCTGTACCCCATTCAGATCTTCGTCCTTCTTCAACGTCCACTTCATGCCGTTTTACGTTTTTTTTTGTTTGTTTAACGATGGGAGTAACTTTTAGAAGGTATCCTGTTATCCCCATCAAATAGAAAAGAATGTAGGAAAACTAGGGCAAAAATACGCTTGACCGATGATCCCATTCTAGTCGGAAATCGAATAACTTTCGATCGAAAACGTGGCGTTGCAGGTTGTCGGCAATTCCTCAATATATTGTAAGATGTTGTCTTACTGTCCCTTACGATTTGTTCTTGCTGTGGGCAGAGGTAGATCATACGGTTTACAAAGTAACTGGCCGCTTGGGGCTTCGAGCTCAGACGGTCCTCGGTCTTGGAAAAATAGTATGAAAAAATATATGTTTTATCGATATCAGAGAGACATCATCGTAGGTTCCAGTGACCAAGACTCTCTCATTCCTATATTATTTTTAACAAACAAGAACACAGGCTCCCATCGCGTCCATCCGCTTAGGGGCTCCGCATGCCTTGATCCGCCGCTAATTTAGGTGGAATGATGTAGTTATTCTTTTTTTTTCCTTGCCGTGTAGATACCACTGCCGTTACTAAACACCGCAAAAACGTTACTAAACACACCATGCAAATATAATGTGACTGCGTCGTATCTTGGACACAATAAATACAATAGTAGGAAGAAACTAAACTTTGATGAGCTTGTTAAGAAATGTTCGGCCTAAAACACGGTTGACATCCAAAAAAAACCGAGACAGTAATTTCCAGTTCAAATACAACACAAAGAAAATAACTCAATTCAGTAATCATTCGAATGTTAAGACAACGTGCGCTGTTTCAACGGATTTTGTAGCCCCATTCCAATGAAACTGTCATACTCTGTCGAGCTGTTATACAAACTGCTCTAGATCAAAATGTGCGGTAAATAAAATCCGTTGAATGATGCTGCACTTGTTGATGTAAATAGAACGAAACCGTACCGCAATGGAAAATATAATGCAAAACTGTTTACAAATTATTACTGCACATTAATATTATTAAAACAACCAAGACGGCCGGCACTGAACGGATAAGATACGCGCCTGCACTTTTGAGAACGTGATTTCACACACACCTCTGCAATTTCAACCCGAAAGTCATTTACCTTCGTTTACAATATAGAGCTCAATAGTTCAAAAGGAATCCGTTTTGTTTGAACAACCGAAACGTGAATTCAAATTCAAATACAGTCGGTTTCTGACTTACGCGGATAATGGGGACCGGAGAAATCCGCGTATCTCGAGTTTCCGCGTATCTCGAATTTGGCTTGACATGTCGTTTATACATGGTATTAAGTGATTGAATTTAGGAGTACATGTTTGAAAGGACATTGAAAATTTGAATTTCTCTCACTCTCTCTTTCTTTCTCTCTCTCTCTCTCTCTCTCTCTCTCTCTCTCTCTCTCTCTCTCTCTCTCTCTTTCTCTTTCTAGCTGGCCCGCTCACAGTCGTGCTGACATGGCCTGGTCTCCAATCGTTCTCCAGGTCGCTCGGTCCATGGCTGCAGTCCTCCATCCGCGGTTGTGCCCGATCTCTGTCAGGTCGAGCTCCACTTGATCCATCCAACGAGCTCGCTGCGCTCCTCTGCGTCTCGTGCCGAACGGGTCGCTGACGAGAACCTTCCTGGTGGGACAAGAGTCCGGCATCCTC
>KB672980.1:103848-145816 GCA_000349145.1 Anopheles dirus
ATGTGTGCTGCCACTCTGCACGACGAGGACGTGTCGGAATAGGAGTTGAGTAGGAGAGCCTGTGTTAACCTGCAAGAGGCTTCGGATCCTACCCCGTTGCAGAGCCTTGCAGGACGTTAGTTGCAGGACGTTTGCGTTGCAGGACGTTTGTTAGAAAATTCATTTTCTTTCATCTCGCTCTTTCGCGTCCGCTCTCTCTTTGGTCGCTCTGGCGGTCACCCACCTGGGCGCAGTGGAGGCTGGCTGGCCGTGCTCGAAACTGCTCGCATGATTTGACACATTTGATTTCTGCTAAGAACAACAACAAGAACAGCTGTCAAATGAATTGTCACCGTGCAAATAGACGTAGCGCGAAATTTCTCATTGAGACTTTTCTCGCTGTCATTCGATGTGCAGTGCATACATAAAAAACGGCCCTTCAAGTTTACCAGAGAATATGGAATCACTCTATAGAGTCCCTTTCCCTTTTCCTTCCCCTTTGTTGTGTTCTCCTTATCCTTATTGTTGTGTATGTTTTGCATGTTCTCTGTTTTTGTTACACTTGGATCGCTATAAAACAATACATTGAATCAAACCACCAACCTTCCGACAGCAACATCTAACAACAAATCAGCTATTCCGACAGAAGCCCACAGTCGGAATTAAATCTGCACTGTGGTAGATGCCTACTTCTACACTGTAAACGAATAAGTATAGAGGAGATGTCTTAAACCATTCACGTACCTACGACGAAAAAGTAACGACTTTCCGATTCACACCGATCAAAGAGTTCTACTCAAGCTCCAGTCAATGCAGTCAAGCCAATTCAGTCTACCAACTGCAATACCGTATCTATTATATAGCATTAATAGTTAAACATGGAATTCTATTATTTAGGAACCTGAAATCATTGCTAGTTATAAGTTAGATAGTAAGCAATACGGCTAGGCCATCCCTTCTGAATAAATAAATAAAAATAATGTAATGGCTCAATTTTTTCTCAAATAAGTGGTTCACTCAATAACGTGCGTCGCAATCAATTTTCAACCAAGAATGTTCTCGCTTTTTTTATTTTTCAGTTGACAGTTGTCGCTCAAGGTATGTACATACTTCACAGTGGTCTTGCGCTTCTTGATTCCAAGGTATTTACATTTTTTACTTTTTACAATAACAATATAGTTTAACATTTTTCAGTACGAAAACAAGGAGTTTTGTTTGAAAAACCGATATTTTTCAAACTCCAAACAATTTTGATCAAAATACAATTCGGATTGACAGCGTTCTCGTCTCGAGGTTTCCTGCAAAGCACGATCGAAGCGAGACCGGCCAAGTGAGAACTTTGACAGCTGTCCCACCTGGTTCTCAGGTCGTTATACAGATGTGTAAAGCCCGCTTTTGTGTGCCCGCTGTCATTAAACCAAAACAAACAACGCTCAGCCGAAGCAGTCGTGTCGTGTGAGTAAAAAGTGGAACGCTGTTTTCGTATTTGTGCATTTGATTTTGTTTGCTTTCGTCCAAAATTAAACCATTGCTGAGCAGTGCTATACGATGTGAGTCAAATTATTTTCATTGGCCACTGGGATCGTGTGTGAAATCGAAATGTAGATAAACTGTGGAATGGCATCGTGTGATTGTGTTGCCGACAGCGCTGGTGGCCCTCTCCGCGATGGTTAGATTGGGCTGTTGAGTGAGCCAAAAATACGACTTTCCAGAAGGATTTCGCACGTTAGGGATATTTTAAAAGCCAATCGGATTTTTATGTTGTTTATTTTCTTGCGCGATAGCAAAAGTGGAAGCCTTTGTCGCTTCCGGGACGTTACAAAAACACGTTACAAAGTGGGCAGCACAGGTGGCTGGGTGAAGCATGGAAAGGTGCATTACGTATGAGCAATTACCTCGTTGTGTGTTACAGTAAAATGTTACAGACAGTGTGTGACAAAAATGTGCCGGTTCACAAAATCAACCGGTGGCACCCTACACACCCGGAAGGGTACGGGCCGAAGACGTTAACCGACAATTTCGTTCCATTAGAAGCATATCAAGCCGTGAGCTTGTTGCTCCGTTTGCTCGAAACATAGCACACACGGTGGCAGCGATTGATCCGGTTCCGATCGGTGCTCCGATCTCGCGAGCACACAGGAAGAAGGCGTCCGCTTTTCCGTTCGCATAAGGTATATGCTATGCCAAGGGATGATATGAGGTGCGAGAGAGAGAGAGAAAGAAAGAAAGAACGATAGGAAATAAACGCGTGCTGAAGCAGAAGCAATGAAGTTGGTGCGCGCGCGTGTGTGTGTGTCGCGAAACACGAAAACAACGTTCGCTCTCGCTCTGCATTTAACGGCAGAGGGTGACAGTTTGTGCTGGTGTGCGTGAGCGAATGAGAATGCAAAGGAGTGTAGCGTACCGAGTAACAAAACTGCTTGCATCAATCCCAAAACAGAACGCGCGTGCTTTGCGAATGGGTTTGAGCGTGTGTATGTGTGTGCGTGAGCGTGGTCAGAGAAAGGAATAAAAATAATAATATGACAACAACGTTTTCTATGAAAAACGCTGCTCGCTCTCTGCTTCGGTCGGTGCTCTTTCGCCTACATTGCTCTCCTTTCTCACTCATTCACGCGGAGCATAGCGTTGGGTTTTTTGTTTGATGCGATTGTGTGTGTTAGGTGACGGCCACAAATGTGTGCGTGTGTGTGGTGTAAAAACACCGGTTTGATGTTAGATTCTCTTTTGTATAAATCTTCAAAATGAGTTTTTTTTCGTGTGTTCACATTCCCTTCGCGCCGCTCGCTGACCCGACGAGCCATTTTGCGCGTACAAAGTGCGAGAAAGTGTCGTATATTGGTGGTGTTGCTTCTTGCGTCGTGTGCGTCTTACCGTTTGTGTTGCGCTTCCGTTTGGCAAGATTTGCGAAAAAAAAGAATAATAAACACGGCACCGCATAATTGTGCGGTGAGAAAAGGCAATCAATGTGCAAATTAAAAGCTGGCTCGTTCAATAGTGCAATCGTCATGAAACATTCGCCGATTGCAATGTGAAGTTTACGATATCGGATAGTGTGTCCAAAATAATGTGCAATTTATTGATTAAGAAAAGTATAAAACGTGCACAATAGCTCCATAAATGTGAAACATAGTTCCTGCATATTTCGTATAACTGATAACAATAATTTTGACCCGAAACTGATTACAGGCTAATAGACAAAACAGTGAAAAAAAGTACGAATTATAGTGTTGTGCAATAAGTGAAACTTGCAGAAGAAGCGTTATGTGTTTTTACGATGTTAGTAAATAATTCTGACTTCAAAAAAATCACGCAGTATGGTATTTAATTTCATGCGAAAAAAATATGTAAGTAACTAAACACTTTCACTTTTCATGTTTGATGAACAGTATTCCATATATGATCAATGTTTATATCTCAACGAAATATCTGTTTCCTTAACGTTCGATTCAACATGTAATTAATGATTTTCAATTTAGTGTAACCCTTCGCACGAATTACGAACAAATTATTCGCAGTACATGCTGAACTAGTTTAGAAGTGCCAAACTTAATAATGAAAACTTACGTAAGAAGGATAACAAAAACTAATTTGAGAAAACTAATTAGATATTTGCTTAAACAGAACAACGTGTTAAACCATTTGCAAATGTGAAGTTTTCAGCTTTGACTCTTCTTAATTGGCGTTTGGTGCTTGCACATTGCTTGTTCGCAAACAATTAACAAGAAGATGAGTACAAAAACAAAAATTGTTAACGCTCTTGGAACAGCACTATAATGAAGGGTGCAAATGACTCGTTCATGGATCTGATTCTTTTTGTTTTGTTTAGCAGCCGCATATAACGTTCTATTGAGTCAGTAATATTTAACTGTACGTGATATATTTATGAGTGCTTTCCAACAAAATGGGGCATTAAAAATATACATAATATTGTGTTCACTTTCTCTATTCAATACTATAAATACACAACACAGCTCCGGCTGAAAAATGCCCGGAACATTCCCTTTTTTGTTTTAAGAAGAGTTAATTTTCCTTAAAAGGTGTGTCGAACATGAAATCGAAATAAACTACAAACTTCCCGATTCCACCTGCTTGAGTATATCAATAAAATAATGTACGCGGTGTGTCAAGGGCATGAAACGTAGAAAAAAAAATCGTAAAAATCTAATGATAATTAGAAAAAAATAGTTATTTACTTTAGTGAATTTAGAGTTATGGAATATTGCTATCTCTGAAGAGACATCGCAGAGGGTTCATTGAGTTATTTATGGGTTTAATTCTCCGTCATCAGCCAAGCATGTACTTTAACACTAACGGACAAATCTGGTGTCGATTGACACTTTTGCAACTTTAAGCTTCGATAACTCAAAAACGTTTAGAGATATCGATAAACGGTTTTCACCCAAAGTCTTATATTTTTATATTGTAGGTCCACTGGACCACTGCCCCTATATACCATTTCTTGGAATTCGGGCTTCGAAATTTTTTACGTATAGTTTTTAAAGTTTTTAAAATTTTGACGTTGGCGGATATTTATTTGAGTGAGGTGGGAGAGCAAACGGGTGGGAGTAGAGTCACAAACTCGATTATAAAACTAGAATAGTTAGCGCACAACTGGTAAAAATTTCTGCCCAATCGGTCAATAATTTCCAAAAATAGCCTAGGTGTCAATTGACACCATGATTTGCACCAAAGGAGTATTCGGTCCATTTGCCCGTAAGTGTTAAGTTTGGTTGGTTTGCTTTGATCAATAGAAGATTTCAATAATTTGATTAATCGATAAAAATAATGGCCTGTTTTGAAACTTTTGCTGCATTTGCGGCGGAAAAACGGGAGGTAAAATGGTTAAAGTTTTATATTTAGTCGATCGATTATTCTAACTTTTTTTCGTACGTCAACCTCTTCTTGATGTTAAATGTCGGTTATTGTGTTGGAGGATTAATATGTAAAAGAACGTGTGAACTATATTTCTACCATGAAATGGTTATCAAAAGGATATAAAATTTTATCAAATTTGCATCATTTATAGCCCATATTGTTACACTCATAAAATGTTAAACCAATTTTTCACATTTCTACATCTGAAGTTGATATCCCACCGCCATGATTGACTGGGGTGGGCGATGTTGATCATCGTATACATCGATCACACACGCGCCCGTGCGATGGTGGCTGTGTTATGCTGTGTGTTCAGAAGAATGCAGAACGGAAGAACCACCACAACAAGGCGCAAGCGCAGGGGCCCGGCCCTCCCGTTCCCCGTTTCGCTCTTCCGACCCGCTGCCCGCAAGGCACTGCACTGGAGGCCGAATGTTTTGGAGGCTTTTCTTGCGCCTGCCTGCCTGCCATGCACGCCCGGCCAAGAGCCAAGCGCGCCCGAGCAGTGGAATGTGCTGCGATCAGGTCGACCTTTTTTCTCGATCGTTTGCTCTCTGAGCCTTCTGGTTCATCGAGCGTTCTCTTTTCCGGAGCCTCTCCTGGAGGCACGCACTGTGCACATGTGGGAGACGGGATGGATGGATGGATGGTGGCTGGCTGTGTGTTACCTGACTCCCGGTTTTTCGGTTTCGCACTGAGACGAACGTTTCAACAATGGTCGGTGTAAAGATACTCGAAAATTCCGTCGCCCCGGCAAGCACCACCGACAGGTCGTTTCTACCCCGGACACACACATACACACACGCACATACACCGGATTTGACCGTCCACGGTGGCTTAGTTTTAACCCTTACTACTACTCCCCGTTTCCAGGTCGATCGTAAATACTGGTTGCTCTGCTGCAAGGGATGAAGTTGGTCCGGCGATGATGCTGCCTGATGTGTATGTGTGTTCCATTTACGCTTACCAACCAAATCACTACACCTTTCAGATTGTATGAATTGCGATGGTGGAAGGTGTGTGAGAGAGAACGATAGAGCGCATTGCTGAAGGGCGAACCTCCGGAGTTATCCGGAGTTGCATGTGCATAATGATCGAAACCTGTAAGAAGGATGCGCTTGTCAAATGATTGATGTTCAGACAGAGATAGATGATGAACAGTCAGGTGAGAGAGAAGAAATAGAAGGTGGTTTCGGTGGAGTTGTCCAAGTAGGCGAGATGCACAATGACATTGGATAATATTTAAAGTAATAAATGAATATGGTTTTTTCTCGAACTCCTAACTACAACTGGACTCTGTTTGCTATCAATCATTTCATCGTCGATTGTTGGCCAAATCGATTTTCTATTGGATTGATCCACCGAGATTCGCATGCTCCAAACACGCGCCAGTGCAAGCGTGTAATGGGCCGCGTTAATCCAGCACATTTTTCCAGCCTCCAGCTTTCCAGGAACTGTGAGGAATCTGGAAGTGAATCGTGAGCGTGAACTAGGTTCGCCGCGAGAAGTTTGGACTAAAAAAAACGTATATAACGGCAAAACGAGCAAACATCACAGCAGCAGCAGACAGAATCGTCCACCGCTGTTCGAAAGACTCACTCCAGGCACCGCATAAAGTTTGAATACCAGCCCTGTGTGTGCGGCAGCAAAAGGGAGATCGCGTAGCGCGATCGAAACCCTAGCCTTTGAAACATCGAAAGGAAAGGAAGAGATGGAAACAAAATGGGGCGAGCGAGCAAGCGAAAGAGAGAGAGAGAGAGGGAGAGAGAGAGAGAGAGAGAGAGAGAGAGAGAGAGAGAGAGAGAGAGAGAGAGAGAAAGAGAGAGAGAGAGAGAGAGAGAAAGAGAGAGAGAGAGAGAGAGAGAGAGCGGTTCGGGGATGTGCGAGCGAGAAACCGAATCCCGGACTGATCTTCTTGTTTACCGAATCACCACGACATCATCCACCAACACACAATTATCATCCGTCGAGCGGGGTGGGAGGGCATATACTTTTTTGTTGTGTTAAATGTTTTCTTTGCTTTTTATTTTCGACCCGCGACGAGAAGCGACCGGGTCGGTGCGGACGTAAAGCACCGTTTGTGCCTGCCTGGTTTGTCGTGTGTGTTTGTCAAGTGGCTTGCTGGTGTAGGTGCACCACTACCGCGCGGTGTAAACATGAACATTAAGCATAAGGATGAAGCGCCTTCGCCTTCTTTCTTTCCTCCGTTCCAGTCCCATTGCCTGTCTCGCTTTAACGCGAGTTTCCTAATATTTTCTTTATCCAGTTAATCCAGGTTGTTTGCTCGCAAGATCAGCTAACTCGATCGATCGCTCCGGTTACTCGGGACATCACATCGCCTCGGTACACAATGATTGTCAAATTGTCAAATCCGATTAATCGGTGTAAAATATCATTAATCCCTTGATTACTGACAAAATATGAAGCATAACATATATATTGTGCAAACACGCATTAAATCGCGTTGCACGTGTGGTTAAACACGCAAGTGCCTAAGTTTGCATACCACAGGTCGAGGGTTGATAGCTCAATTAAACGTAGATTCTACATACGTCATGAAAAGTAGGTCCGATATATGAATATTTTTGGAACAATTGCAGTAGATATGGGTATGTAGTTTTGTATTTAAGTTGTCAAGCAAAATTCTCATTGAAAATACATTCACTGAAGTAATATCTATTATTCATTATGTACTTATTGTATTGAAACATACAACTATCTGTTGTACAATTAAGATTAAAACTTGTATTCGGGTGGCTATCCCTGAAGATTGTTTTTTTTTGTAATTTTTCTCAGAATTCAAGTTATTCCATCCATGACGATTTTCTCTGATCTTACTTACTTTTATGATACATATACTTCGTTTTTTAATAGATAATTAAAAGGAATTATTATTTTTATTTCTTTTCTATTTCCTTTGTATGTTTGGTTAATTGTTAGAAAGCTCGTATGTTTCTAAAGCATTTTTTTTGCTTTGCTTACCATAAAATGCCGCCTTTATGTTACTTGGATTTTGCAGCCAAGTCTAAAGCATAAACATTGACTTAGTGTTTTTGCTTTTCTTTTTTCAATTGGGTTCAGTTAATAACGCTTTAGAACACGTGGAAAAACAATTCTTTGTTAGCTGTCAACACTAATACTACCTCAAACTCTCAAACCAAAAATCAATCAGCTTTAGGAGTGCTTTAAACATGCTTCATTTGTTATTAAATTGAAGGTCTGTTTTTTACAGCGATAAAAGACAATATGTGGGCTTTGGGCAGTAACCTAGAAACAACAAAAATAATTTTCAAGTTGTTTTACATAATTCCTTTCATTTAGAAATATTGCACATCGGTTGTTACGATGCTTATTGGGATTTAAATATAGGAATAAGAAATATTTGATCAAATTTGCGACGAGCAGGTTTTTGGTCTTGTTGAATTTGGTTTTGTCTTAACCACCTGAAGACATTGGACATAGAGACCAACCTTATACATTGAAACTAAGAATATAAACGTTGGATAAACAATACGTTGATGCTGTTTTCCAAGTGCCAATTGATCTCGCGCATTCACATTTTCCTTACAACTTTGTCACAAGCGCTTTAGTTTCCAGCTGGTAACGAAATGATAGCAGACAGTCTTGTACTTGGCTTGGCTTGTCTTGTACTATGGCTTGACTATTCAGAAGCAGTTGATAGTACACAACATCCCTTTGGCTCCAGCATGTGCAAATCATGACCTCATCCATGTGAATACCGCACGTGAACGTTTGAATTGAACTATTTGAACCAACACTCATGATATGCCAATCCAGCACTACATTTTGTCCCATAAGACCTCAAAAGTCAATAGACATTACAGTGATTCAATGTTTTTGCTGTTAGTATTACGTCTGTTCAAGATTTCAAACCGAGATTTGTTATCTGAAATGATCCTGCACAGCATCTACTGAAGAAACCATGTTCCATGTTACGCTGGAAACTTACATACTGGTGAGCAATATAACTCGCTAACTAGTTTATAATACTCTTCAAAATTCGTTAGACCTAATCACGAATGAATTTGCAACGTTTGTATAGTTTTCCTCTTCTTAACGGTGGTTAAAGTGCAGGGAATGTAACTACCTCAGGCATGTGTTCCATGCATAAGGTCCGTAGGGTTGCTGTTTGCAATCCCTATCTTCGGTTTTTCTAGTTGTGCAGGGCATCGGCGTTAAGGATATAGAGCCTTCATTTATGGATTTTTCAAACTGTGCAAGCAGAAGCTGCAACTGCATGGCATGGCAATTTCTCCATCACTCAATATTTATATATTAATGACGAGTTAGGCATATTAACTCCTTAAGGCATATTAAAACGTCTTCCAAACATAATAAGGAAAATTTCACTGAAGAAATGTAAAATCTAGTTTTGGTTTTACTATTAGGGACTGCAATCATCAAATTCGCATGATAAATGTCTTACGCCTTACGGACTACGAAAATCGATAGAGAAAATAACATGAATGCAAAGTACACAATTCAATGATAATCTCGATCATCCAAATGCTATTCTATAAAACAGTCGTGTGCGATTACGTTGAAGGATGATCCGTTTATCGGATTTTTTTAAACCATTTCAACTGGTTATTAACGTGTAGAGTCAATAGTTGCAATTTTCTCACCTTTGGTTCTGTTGTGATGTTGCGATAAGGATTAAATTTAGCTAATGGGAGTTAGGACCACCAGCTCCCATTCTCCATCAAGCCGTAGGTAGCTGGTTCCAAATTTGGTTGACATGGACAGTTCGTAGAAATCGACATTTAGGAAAGGACATTGCGGTCGACACTTGACCGACAATACCTATTTTCACCGCTCCCGTGCACGGTCTGGAGCCGACGCTTGAGCTTTGCCAAAAATACGCAATTCAATCGTCCAGATCTGTTGCAGCAGAAACCGGATCGCTTTCGGAGTGGGGTACTTCGTTTGTACCCCCATCGTAATGAGTTTGCCATACGTGCTCCTCGTGCCGAGAACACCCGAGAGAAGCTGTTGGTGTACGATGCGCAGTGTGAAACGGCGCACACCGACGTCACGGGTAGCCTTCGAATCCTTCGTTCCCGTTCGACCTTTCCGACAGTCGTGGTCGAGCTTTTTCGTCCGTACCATGCATGATGTACTGCACGATGCACGCACACCCCGCTACGGAAACTACCTACGGGTACATATCGCAATGGTGACGGCGCCATCTATTGGTTCGATTGGGCTTTGGAAATACTCACTCTGCCGGAGTTGATTGTTGGTTTTCTCGTGCCAATTTTTGTAGGAGCTATTCGAAGCGTTGCTTGCCTTCACTGGGAAGGCATTATTTTTAGCATAATTGATTTTCCCTATTAATTTATGTGATCCTAAACTTATATTTGCTGCGTTACAATCCGGATTGCTCACATGAAAACACTTTTTCCAGCACGTGTTCTACATGTTCATTGGGATGAATAAAAATGTTACAACGTTTTGCATTTTGCGCTATAAAATCTGCATGATAAAGAAATCTTATGTATAAGCTGAAACATTTTTTTCGGTTAAATAGTACAACAGTTCACTCACAAATTGTACCAAAAGTTCACAAAAGTTCACCACAAGTACAAGGTGTTTTAGGCAAGTAGAACTGGGGTTTTAGGCACCGTGTAGAGAAAGCTATTCGCTTAGGAGATTATGTATGGGATGTTCCTTTACATACGGTTAACATTCGGGAAATTATTGTACTTATATGCTATCTTTTCGAAAAACTCATGTAAGTGTCAGCATATAGGAAGTTGTTTCTGTGTTTTTTTGAGAAAAACTCATGTAAATTTCAGCATATAGGACATCCGCATAACGAGCCGCCGTTCATAAGCATATACAGTGAAACCTTCAAAGGATAGTACCTTCCGATGATGGAAAGTATCTCAAATATGGAAAGTTTTACAAAATCTCCTAAAGCTGCGAATGTCTTTTGTACGTCTAGTTTCCCAAAGTAGTCGTTACTCTTGCTTTATTGGCTGTTACCTTGCTTGGGATGCGTTTATAGTGTGTGATTTAAAAGCTATACGACACATAAACCTTTATACGACACATAAACATAAGCTAGTATTCAAAATTGCTTAGACAAGAATATCTTAAATGTCTTAACCTAAAAATTGCTTAACCATTCCTACGGCTGCTATCTATGGGTGGTTTCGTTGTAGATGTTAATTGTCGTATACGAAATAGGCAAAGGTACAGAGCCCGTCCTTGTTGGATGGGCTTTTTTGCCGTTGTTCTTGTGATTATTGAACATTTGATTCCTTGTGCTAAGTGTTTATAAAAGTGCAACGTTTAATTGTCGTTTTTAACAACAAGATTACGTTTTCATAGTTTAACCGGTAAGCTGTGACAAGCGTGTTTCGTTCGACTATCTTCGTAATGCGTGTGCATCAACAGCGAAAAACATAAGTCAATCAGCGAGATAAATGCCTTCACCGTGGCACGGAACCGCACACTGCGCCGCTTGGAAATCTGCCTCCCACCGGCCACCGTCTCCACGGGTCCAAGTGATCGCGCTCACATTACCGAGGGCTGAACCATAGTTGTGCTTTCGTTTTGGCTCCGAGTCAGCTAGTGTAGATTCACTAAAGCTTACCGCGCGAGCCGGACCGGGGTAGATTCCCTTCGTGCTTTTTTTCTCTCCTCTTGGTTGCGATGTTTGCACGCCTCGACCGAAATGACGACGGCAGCGAAGAAACCCATGCCCTCCTCGGTATGTGTTTCTTCCTGCGGTGAGAAAGCTGCAGAATGAATGAAATGATTTTTTTTTGTTTAAACCGAAGAAATGAGATCATCGTGCGAGCCTTAGTGCGAGCAACGAACGGCGGAAGTGAAAGAGCTCGCTGTGTTGTGCGCATTGTGTTGGTGGATGGGGATGGTTTGGTTGGGGTTTTTTCGCCCGCAGTTGCTACCTTCTCATCCCAGTGTGGCTTGTTGCTCGCTGGGAAGTCGCCGCTAGGTGTATGTAGCAACTACTTCCGGCTTGCACAGCAGAAGAAAGTGTCTCCCACTAAGCTCTCGCACATTTGAACTGAACACGGCGATATGCCATTTAGCTGACTCCAGTGCGTTGTCGATCGCTGCATATCAGTGGATTTCCATAATGTTATGAGATTTGAAACATGAAAGACATTATTAAAATACTTGGCGATTGATATTGAACCCTTTGCAATCGAGTTTCCTTTTAGTCGTTTTTCTAAAAAAATGTGTTATTGTCAAATAATTTATCAGTTTGTATAAAGCTTGGAAATAAGTAATGCAAATAACATATCTACAAAAAATTACTAATTCTACAATTTACTAGTTGGGATTGGCATCTTACCGTGCAAATAGACGTAGCGCGAAATTTCTCGCTGAGACTTTTCTCGCTGTCATTCGATGAATTTCGATGTAATGTACATACATAAAAAACGGCTCTCGTTGTCATCGCAAAACTAGAAAAAGCTCAATTTCTATGTATGCTCAAGCCGTCTTTCGTCTCTAAATGTAAACAAAACATTGTGGTGAAGACAGTTACAAGTCTGAAGACAGTTACAAGTCACAGTCTGTTTGCTAAACTGAGCTACTTTTTGAGAAATTTCGCGCGAGAAATTTCGCGAGCCACGTCTATTTGCACGGTTATGAAAAAATAAAAAATGAGATAAAAATTTTGTACTAAAACATGTTCTTAAAGCGTTGCGAGTGCAAAGGATTCAAGATTAATCTGTTCAAATATGGCGAATTTAGTAGAATTTTATGTAACTGATCCTATAACCGATGAGAATATTATACCTTTTATACATTTTATACCTATACGTATACGTACGTACTTTCATGTCATCTTTCCAAAAAAACGACTGAATGGAAACACCGGTTCAAAGTATGATGGACCGCTTTGTAAATTGACGTACAAAACCAATATCGATTGGGAAGCAGTACGAGTGTGGGAACAGTTTTGCCGGTGTCGGAATACCGGCAGCAAGGTGGGAGTGTGTTGTTACGCTGTTTTTAACTTATGATTGCTATATGAATCGAGTTGTTTATTTTTCCGGCAAAAGCTATAGCAGCAAAGATGCATTCAGAGTTACGTTATTGAATAAGCTGAGAGTATAATGTAGCTAATTTGTTTAGGGATTTTTGCTCAAAGTGCATTTTTTTTAAATTGCAAATTATCCGTTTTTCGCACACATTTAATTGTCATCGCACGGATTGCAAAGGCCACATCCTCACAAGTGCCGTACGGCAGCCAAGCACCGTAGCGTCGCGTACCGCAACTTGTGCGTACCGAAAGGGAATACGGGAAGGTCAAAGTTTGAACTTTTTGTTGTCTTTTTTATATGAAGCGATTTGGAAAGGTACAAATCTTACACCAACACCAGATTCATTCACCACACTTTACACATCCGCCTATCGGTCCCGTTCGGCAGTATGCGTGCCTTTGGGCGTATACGCATTCGAAGACAAGTGGGCATGTTCAAAGTTTTCCTGTGCAATGTGTCCCCTATTTGTGTGTCCTGCCGCAGCTTGGGAACTGGTGCGCCGGCCCTACCGAATCCTGCTCCGTTCGTAGCCTAACGCAGCACCGAGCCAGCGTCCTGCATCGATCAGATGCATGTGGCACTGACACGACGCGCTGCACTGGTGTGGTGCGGACGAGGCGCTTTGTGGAATTACTTCTCCGGCCGTGTACAGCACGACCGTACCAACACATCGAGAGGGATTAGCAACGATTTTCAGCTCTAACACACTGCTCGTTTTCACCCCTCCTGGCGAAGCCGAATGGAAAGTGATGCCGCACGCGGGGTGGGCCGCCGTACGAGGCCGCTACCGGGAAGGGGATTTTCACTGGCCCTATCCTTTTCTTTCGTGCGCTTTTATCCACCGCTCCGTCTCTCTTTCTCTTATCGAAGGGAAAGAGATGAGTTTTTGTGTGCAGGTTATAGGTAGAGTGTGCGAAAGAAAGTCATTTTTGTAGGAATTTGGGCAACAGTACTAGTTTCAAATAGAAACTGACTACTTTCATTGAAATTGACATCATGTATATAAAATATGTTGAATTATTTCAAGTTAAGCCATGAAAATTTGAGAAAGTAAAAAATTGATATGTTAAACAAAAACAGCTTTGGAAATATGTAAATTATGTTTAAACTGTTTTTAAACATGTATTTCGAATTGGTAAAATAAACGCCGGAATTTTCGATGTAACTAACAAACACCACACGAAGCTAGTTACGAATCATCGAATTTAACATGTTGTAAAATATTACCTCTAATAAATATAACTTATTTGGATTTATATAGCTAGTGGATGCACCATCACTGCATCCGTGCATGCCTACTAGTCAAACCATTATAAGAAGGTTTCATTCTTATGTATCCCATATCCTCTGTCTGTCTTCACATCTTTCACTTTCTGTTTGATCTTTTCTGGGTACTCCAGTTTTTCTTGCTTCTAAAGGCCCGTTTAGTGATCGAGTGAAAGTGAACGTGAAATTTTGGTTTTTCATTGATATTTCACAAATTACTCATCGTAGCATGCTGTTCTATATACCAAAAGATGGGGAATTTCATTCCCCAATCCGTAGCATACAAATTTCTATAGATTAATGGAATTTAATGCCTTTCCTCTTTATTCCCCGCTGATAATGGATAATTAATAATGGAAATTTAATGGTCAGCGGGGAATAAAGAGGAAATGCATTAAATTTCATTAATCTAAAGAAATTTGTGTGCTACGGATTGGGGAATGAAATTTCCCATCTTTTGGTATATAGAACAGCATGCTACGACGGGTAATTTGTGAAATATCAATGAAAAACCAAAATTTCACGTTCACTTTCACTCGATCACTAAACCGGCCTTAAAACACCACCGCGTAGGCTGCGCGTTGTGAATACTTTTGCCTACTCAAGCAAGCTACACTTGGCAATCAACCCGAGGATGGTGGTTGTTTTATCGGCATTTCAATTTTTGGATCCAGTGGAGGGTTCATTGTAGGAAGATTTGAAGCAAATAAGAGACATCGGTATCTGACAGTGAGGAATGAAGGTACCGGAATTTACACATCCACAAAACCTCAATTAGGGATATAATAAGTCGTTCGTTACATTGCTTAGCTATGTTTATTTGAAGATTTGTTTGATTTTTATTTATAAAACCGTTTATTAATATCTTTTTAGTTTATCTATTTTCCTAGGAAAAAAGTGATACTGTGAAACACTCAAATCTTTTTTTGTTGTTTAATAATTTTTATTTGTTTGTTACGAGTTTTTATTGAAATTAATGTTTTAGGTTGATTTAATTTAATTTTATTTCCTATACAGATATAAGTTCAAAATGGATTTTTTTTATTATTTGTATAATATTCACTTATATAGTATTATTTAGTTTTTCTATTTTTTTTGACAGCTAACGCAATGGTTTTATGTACAAATAATTATATTCTACTACATAAAGCATTATTGTTGTACATTTTTTTTTGAATGGCCATATCCATCGGACATGGGATGGATGGTTTACGCTTGTTTGAAGGTGATAAGTTAACAAATTATACGTCAAATAATTGTGCTAATGAATTGGATTTTCAAAAATCCACGTGTATTAATATTGTCCTAGTCCAGATATTTCCAAGTAACTTCTTTCGACTGATATTATCTGCCATCCAACGATGACGCTAAAGGATAAACGACCACAAGCTCGAGCTCCTCGTACACGAAAAAAGGGCGCCCTCTGCCGCCGATACGCAATTCGTTTTCAATACGCATGAAACTGTAAAACGAGCCAGCGAAAGCCTCATCCGCGCATGAAAAAGAGCATGCACCGCGTCTCAACGCCAGAGCGAACAAGGCATAGGGCTGGCAGGCGTATATGCAGCTGCTTTCGTCATGGTTCACAGTGCTCTTCGAATGTTTTCCCGTTTCCGCCTAGGGAAGAAGCGCAAACAATCCTCACGCGCGCGCTACGCCTGCCTCCTCAGCCCTCCCGCTTCTCGATTGGGTGCTGCCCGCGTTCAACTTCCGGGGAGTATTCTTCACGGTGGTGGCAGTCTGGTCTGATCCGGTCTTCGTTGCGCCCGCTCCGTAATAGTCTCTTGGCGCGGGAGAGCGATCGAAAACCTAAAACCCGAGCGTATTGGTGGGCATTGCAAGCGTTTTCAAACTCCACACTCCATTTGTACCGTCAGCAACGGCAGCCCAGTGCAGTTGGTCGGTTGGTGTTGGGGTCAATCGATGTCCGGTTTTGATAGTACCACGGCGTAACCCAGGAAACGACGTACGTTCAGTTTAGTTCGAATTCTTCGGTTTTTAAGACAAAAATGCTCATGACCCGTATGACCCTTCAGCTACACATACTTTAACTTCGTGAGTCTGGCTGTAATAGAGTGTGGTCCAAACCATACCATCAAATATGTTAAATGTCAAAGAACTCTTCGCTGTCGGAGGAAATATTAGGTAATACCGACTCTTGGACTGTATAAAGGGAAACCTTGATAAACTGAATGCGCATTTCACTACGTACGTTGCCCAACGTACCTGCAATATTATTCCGACTAGTAACGTTCGTCGGGATACCTGGCTATTAATTCCAATGAAGCTTTTTTGGATTCCTAGATTTCGTGGCAGATTTTTCGTATGATTACTTTATTTACGAGAAGATTTTTAAGATGAAGAAACGCGATGGTCAAATAATGGTGGTATCACGCTGACGAATGTGCTATGTGAAACTGCCATCTCGACAGTGTGTCTTTTTTATTATTTTGTTCATTTAAATCGTATTGAAAAAAAAAAACGGATTTAGCTATCGAAAGCTCTATATATTGTTTCTCTATGCATTATAGAAAGATATATTGGATCTAAATTATACAAATTCATAAAAAGGAAATAAATCCGAAGACTAAACATATGTTTTAGAACACTGATTTTGGAAAAAAAATTACCCCATTTTTAGTAAAAACAAGTAAACGGAGAAAAGCAGAGGACTGCGGTAAACAAATTCGAAAACTAGAATAGGTATTTCATTCTTTACTTTCAAGGCTGAACTACATAAGACTACGCATTAAAAAGTTATTCACGTTCAAAGTCGCTGGCTACTCGGGTAACCCGGTTGTCAGGAATGTGTTGTGCTTTTTGTTGTTAACAACAGGGTTAATATTGGCATGGTAATCCTAATTCTGAAATTCACCAGAAAATTGTCAACCTGCTTCAGAGCATCCACATCTCTGCCGCGATAATAGTACGAATCGCAGAAATTAGCGTATCTCAAGTTTCGGTCGCTTATAAACATTAGCTGTCAATCGAACAAAAATAAACATAAATTGAACTTTACATTTCAAAAATGGAAAATTGGAAAGAGAAATGCTATATTCTGTTGTAAAAACAGAATTTTAGTGCATGCATTTAGTGCATACAGATAAATTATTCTTGAACTCACCGCGCATTGGTTTTAAGTGTTCCAATAGCACGTCAATGAAATGCAACAGAGCGGGATGGTACCTAATGAGGTTGTCAGCAAGTTAGCTAACCGGCTTTGGTATCGTGTTCGACCGTGAGGTATGAACACAGCTTTGGGTGGATATCTCTTCCGTGTTATTATAAGCAATTATCGAAATTTCTCGCATTCTCGCAGTCATATGCAACACAGTGGGGCTTCAATCAATGCTTTTTAGCTAGCTTCTATAATGTGTCTTTTAGTAATTTTTTGTTCAGTGGTTTATCATGATGTCATGATACGAGCCAGTGGTGCTTGGAGAGAAAACACATATCGAATTTGAAGTAACGTTTGAATAAACGTTTGTCGGGGCGGTTGTAACTGCAGAGTGTATGGGTTTACACACCTATAGCTGCTATAGGTGCTAATCTCTTCTCGTACGCAGGGCTTATTATCCAGCTACGAGCATAGTTGGGGCAAAAAGGGTAAGAAATGGCAGGCTTAAGTGTTACTTAAGTGGTTTAAAACCGAAAGCTGTTAGATTTGTTAATCCATTGGTCTAAAAAGTCCAGCTGGCGAGGCAAATGCGGTCTACCTGCAGATTCTATTCGGTACAATATCGGCAATTTATGAATTACGTAATTTAATTAAGCATTTTCGACCCCCTCCCCACTCTCTGTAGCTTGTATAATCCAAACAAAATGTAACATAACGAAACATCTTATGTCCAACCACCGTTTGTAGCATTCTGTTTGAAATTTAAACAAAGAGAACATTTTTAATTATAACAATAAACTGAAACTGCTCGTGCGTCGAAACGAAATTAACTTGCAGTTAATTTTCCACATTGCTTGTATTATATTCTTTTTCATATTTGTAGTTTAAATGTTATCATTCCTACTGATTACTTTAAAACATAGAAAACGCGCATTATAAACAATCAACGGAATCAAATATTTACATCATTCGATTAGCGTGCAAAAGCATTGGATATTTTTCTCTGACTTTTCTGACTTTTCTCCAACTTTGAAACATCGATTGTTTATTTGATAGTCATAAGCATCAGTTTAGTAAAATGTTTCCTCATCTCGAATTACTGACGTACCAATTCTTTTCTTAATCTTTCTCAATCTAGTTTCTTTTTTAAGTTTCCCTATCCCGTTATCAATATAGAACTTCTATTTCTATTTTATTAGTTCAATTTTATGTATCTTTGTTTAATAGTTTATCACTTTATTCTCTTTTTAACTTTTGACAGTATTTATCATGGTCTTATTCAAAGTACATGGCCTCGAGTGTAGTGGTAGATAATGGTAAAGTATAGGTATATCGAACGATTTTGATAATGGTTATGGTGAATAAGTTTATGGGTTGATTGTGGGAAGTGCATTAGCTGTCACTATGGTTGGTATGTTTATTGAAGCTTTATAGCTTCACGATAAAATGATTTTTACCCCAATGGCATTTGTGTGTGTGTGTTGATACTTGTGGTACCTTTTCAACAACTTTTTATGTAGCGGTTAATTTTTGTGTAGCTCCATAACTTTCATAAAGTAAAAAAGGTTTTACTAAAGTGCATACGTTTCATTAAGTTAATTTTGGGATTAGTGCTGGCATTTTATGAATTCCTTTAAAGAATGCTCCCGGTCTTTAGTCAAACTAATTGTGATTGAACAACACGGAACTATGTGAAGAAAACAGAAACAATTAACCAGGCGTAAGGAAAGGATAAGGAAAGGATGAAGACGATTTCATAAGTGGCAGTATGGGATGGAGAGTGCCTATGAGAGCAAGAGAGATAGCAAAACGGGGAATGTACGGAGGAAGCAACCGCAGAAGTGCATCTGTCATTATTTTGGTTGTTTTCTGGTCGTATTTTACAGATTCATTTTCTTGTTCCAATTGGATTTTTATAACGCCCGACATGGTTATTGCGAACGAGAGCCCTTTCGTGGTCCACAGACCAGTGCTTGGCCCGTGTCCCTGTTGCATCGTGCAGCTGTGCGTATAGATGTGTGTGTTGGCCTATCCTGTGTCGCTGTGTTATTTCTGCTGGTTCGTCCGATGGTCCCGCACGTGTGTGCATTGATGTGCGGCGGGACTGTACAGGGATGCGCAGTTGTGGATGTGTTAGGAAAGGCTGAAGATGTAGTTGAGGGTAGCCGTTGGATCAACCGGCGGAAGGACCGCAGTGAATCTTCTCTGTATCCCAGAGATTTAGGACGGCGTGCATGTTGCGGTCTCGTTCGGGCCGTTCGCTCGTGGGTTACCCTTCGCGACGACAACGTTTGGGATATTTTCTCCCGCCTCGCGTCTGTATTTCCCCTCCGTCTGCTTGTTTTTAGTGGCTGGCGTAGCGTATCATACGCTGGAATAGGCTGTCCATACTAGTACCGCTACCACCACATTCAAGCACGTTTCAGTGCGTTATGCATACCAAACTTATGCGGGAAAGAGCAAGGTTCATCTTTGCCGGTGTTCTGGATGAAAAAAGGTATAAAAATTGCAATTTGTGCAAAAGCTCATGTCCGAGCTAGTAAGGGCGTGCTAATCAGAAATATCTGAAAATATTGTTTATTGTTTATTGTAATTAAAATCGTCCGCCGAAATCGACTTAACGACGCTCAACATTGGTTTACATTAAACGCGAACAGCACTTACAATATTGCGCGTTAGACAGGGTTGGTGGGAGAGACGCGTAACAATTTTTTAAACGAGGTTATGGAGATACAGAAATCAAACTGAGCCGAGTGTTCGTTGAACCGGCGAATCATAGCTTTCAGAGGGGCGTTATATCCGTAGTGTGTGTGGGAGCGAGTTACATGCAAGGTTTGAGGTGAGAAATATCTCACCTTCAGCAGGGTGTAATTTGAAAAGTTTTGCGCAGTGCGTTGAAATATTATTGGACAGTTTATAGATAAATTGCACTAATTTAATAAAAAATACCGCTATACATTTTCTTAATACTGTAGCTGAGAGTTATAGAGAGCTGTGAGTTATAAATGCTACCAGCTGCCTTGGCTAGAAGGACGCAATCACATTTAATTGATATTTTATATTACTTCATTATTTGATTTGATGAACTAAGTAATTTTGTTAGTAACATTCGAAATTTTTAGCCTTGAATTCAATTCAACCTAAATGCTGCAAAGAAGCGTAATTTGTTCAATGTCAATTCGCACTGCCCAACGATTCTAATCCGTGTCAGAGTTAGCGGAAAGAGAACCGTATCAGCGTTTAATAAACCACCGGAATGTGATAAGATAAAATTAATTTGACTTTTCCGTTTGACACTGCTGGATGGGAATTCCCTGCACGGTCCAAGCGGTTCGACGTAATGTTTGTTGCAAGTGAAGAAGATTCGAAGGTTGTTTTTGTTTTTTTATTGGCGAAGCAAAATAATTGTTTTTGTGTTTTGTTTGGGTTCAAATTATGCGTGCGACGCAAATTCGTCGCAAAATCGTAAGTTCAAGTTAGAAATAAATTGAGCAGTTTTTACGTTAATCTAGACAGAGACATGCTGTGTCATTGATCCTAATGAAAATCCGAGTCATTGAATGTGCAGTGGATCATTATAACGATGCATTTGACTGCGATGGTCTACCTACCTAAGATAGACTATGCCAAATCCATTGCCATCATGCCACAAATACAACCTAAGCCATTGCCAAATACTTTCGAAACTTTTATACGATTTATGATTGATACTAATTTCTAAACTATTCTCTACCTTGTATGGGTTTGTGAATACGCGTCTTACTAGTAGTGCTTTTTACCGTTTACTTATAAGATACGATGTAACTGCTTACAGTTAAAATATGTTTTGGCTGAAAGAATAAGTTTAGTTTAGTGAGTCTAATACTTCGAAATTATTGAATGGTAACTACGATCGTTCAAACCTGTTAGAGCATAGAAGCGTGTACGTTACAGCTTCACTGGTGGAGAGTTTGGTCGGAAAATATTTCCATCGCCACGTGATCGTGCGGCGCAGATACAAACACCATCGGAATGCTTTTGTCGGTGTTAAGTGGTAGTGTTGTTTTCAAATGCAAAAGAAGGTGGAAGCCGTTTTTTTCTGCTAAGCGACCACCACATTCCTTTGATCTGGTACCGCGCTCTACATTCGAAGTGCTTCATTTAGCGACTGTGAATGCATACAGCGAATCGGTTCTACACTTGGGGGATTCCGTGTAGGCAGGGTTTCGTTTAGGTGCTGCGATTGCACACAATGATCGAGTGAAAAAGGGTTGAACTTCTGGAACGACAGGGATAATTTGATTGCTATTTGTTTTTACGAGAGGCTTAGCGACAATAGATGCTTTTATAATAAGACTGACTAATAGCATGATGAGCTATTAACTAGCGATTCTTGACGACTTTGCTTGGTGATATTAACCGTCTGCTAAATACATTTACTTTTGTAAAAAAAATCTTGAAATTTCATTACATTGCTGGCTTATGATCTTGGCATTGGATGTATGGAGGAATGGCTAACAACATGACGTTCAATATGTTTATTTTTGTGATCCAGACAATGTCAATAACGTATTATTATTTATTTTGTACTTCGTGCTATATTTTTCTATGTTTCGTTCGAATATGCTGCGTCCGAAGACTTGTCTCATGCCCATGCGTGAGAAGAGAATGTACAATACAGTTTTTTTTTATCGAATATTAACATGCGTATACCGAGTAGGCCCGGGATAAGGTCAAACGACAGAGAGGAAATGCCCTGAGGACAAACATATCGGTCAGTGTACTTGGACAATACGACCTCTACGGCTGTCATAGTTACAAAAAAAAAAATCAATTTTTCGTACTATTTATAGTAAAACTATTGAGAGTGAAAGCTTATTAATAGTAAAGCTGTTAATGAAACTAATCGTATCACTGTAAAACAGCTATTGGGAGGTGATTTCGATTGCTAAATTGGAAAACGCATGCAGTGCTTGTGACGATCATTGATATGCTTGTTTCCTATGATGATAAACTTTGGTAGATATTGTTTGATCCTATTTGGGTTCTATAGTCGCTAAGCAAATCTACTAGTAACCTTTCATATTTTTGTAAAAAATAGGTTTTAACTGAAATCATCATTGATAATGATGACAGATAATTGGCAGATAACGTAGAACAATAAACATACATACATACATACATACATACATACATACATACATAATTTTAAAAAAGTGTTTGAAATAGGATATTGGATCAAATTATTATTCGTTTGGGCTACCCTGAAACATCAATTAACATCTATAGATATGTTTTTTAAATATATCGCACACTGTAGCTGTACGCTGCAAACCTATAGCTTATGTATAATGTCATCGAACAAGTTTGTAAACAATAGCGCATAGATTGGTAAAGCGCACCTTTGGAAAGTGATAACAAAAACAAGTTCAACACACATAAGCTAAGCTGTTCGATTTGGTTTAAGAAATATTTTGTCGAATATGTTTAGAATAGTGAACAAGGGAAAAAGCATACTACGACGAAAGAATTC
This sequence comes from Anopheles dirus, assembly GCA_000349145.1. Classification (NCBI taxonomy): domain Eukaryota; kingdom Metazoa; phylum Arthropoda; class Insecta; order Diptera; family Culicidae; genus Anopheles; species Anopheles dirus. The sequence continues at coordinate 126,647 of KB672980.1, forward strand.
TGTCTAGTAATGTATTCGAGCGAGCGAGAACCACACGGCAAAGGCACACTTTCCTGCTTAGACGACACCACAAGCGTGATGTCGTCGACAGTGTGTGAATAATAAAAAAATCATAGAAAAAACCTGCAACACTTCGGATCGGAACGAGATAAGGCGCGTTTAGGAGAAGAATAAAATAGGCGTTAAATAAATTGTAACGCGTCGTAGTGGTAATATTGATAACGGGCCGGTCATTCGCCACGCATCAACTGGATGGATGTTTGGGCTGACGGTGGAAAGTTGCTCTGGCTACTTCGAACAAGTGTGAATATCTGAAGATGCCTTATCCGGTGTCTAAGCGTTCTCCCAAATCTGAGGCAAGGAACTGGGGCCACCGTAGAAATGTTTAGAACGAAAACGCAAGGCTGCGGGTTACCCCAATCGCGTTACATCCGATTTGGCAAGGCTCAGTCAGCTCCGGGTGTTTATTTCCATCGTCCGCTTTGTCTTTTCCGTTTTGGGCCCCGTCGCCGACGACGGGCTTTGTCCGTCCGGCAGGAAAGGCGGCCACGGGGCGGCACTGAGGCGCGCACGGTCGCCGCGTAATATTTCGAGTCTGCGAGAGTGTGGACGCAAACCTTCGCCGCCACACCGTACGTGGGGAGTGTTTTACTGTGCTCAGCAATTTCTTCAATGTCGCACTTGCTATATTTGCCTATCGTTGTCGTTTTCGCTCCAGTTCGCTCTCTTTCTCTGCCTCCCTCTCTCTCTCTGTTTAACTTATTTCTTCACTTTTTTATTCTCATCATCAAACCCTCCCCTTTCATCTGAAACCCTTCCTAACTAACAACCCCCCTTGTAAGAAGGGGTCGTTTCTTGTGGATTTTAAACGCAGTGTGTTCCACCTTGCTTCTTCGTATTGTTTGGAGCTGCCGCTTCCTTTCCGTTTGGCTGACTGCACGTACGCTACTCAAGCAACAAGAGACACAATTGCTGAGCGGGATTTGCTCAACTCTCACCGAGGGAGAATGCTTCCCGAGAGCCACCCGGATAAGTGGTTTCGTGTCGGGTGCGTTTTATTCATGGCAAAGGGTAAGTTGCAGGGGTCGTCAGTCAGATAATTTAGATGAAAAACCTGCTAAAGGGCCTGCATCTCAATGAGGCGACTGGCACTTCTCAGCGTCTATCGCATGTGTCTCTACCATTGACGTTTTGTACGCATTTTATACATTTTTAACTGCTGCTGGAGGAATATGTTCTTGCAGCAAGCTGTAAAATGGTAGATCTTCTGGAGAAAAAGGATCCAGTTTACGTTGTTTGTATTAATCACCACGGCGTTGGCGATCTCGATTTAGATATGATTATGTGCTTTATAACACACCTTCGTTACATTCTGCTGCAGCAAATGTTCCCAGTAGCATAAGTTGGAATGATGTAAACATCTTCCGTGACCACATTAGAACCATTTCACTTTTCCGATTTATGACAGTTTATTAGTTTATGCACTGCAACCGGTCTAGACACATACGGCCGAAATCCTTCCGTAAACTTTAGGCTATGATTATGTAATCTTAGTTACTTTAACAAACAGAAAAAGCAGAAAAAGCTCAAATTTTGTTGTTATCTTTTTGCTATACTCGAGATTGATATTTTGCATATTTCACATGGTTCAGTGGTAGTAGTAGGGTCGCCATACGACAGAATCGGTTACAAATTCTTAGGTCTTGGCTATCTCCTGATTGGCTGACTATCTAGCTACGGATAATTAATGTTTAAAAAACAACAACAAGTTACGAATTTAGTTTGATTTAACAAGTTTAAAATCAGAGAAAAATTTCCAGTTGTTATCCACCTTGAGTATTATTCATTCATTTGATAGTAAACAAACAATCCTAACTGTGTTGTGTTAATAGAATCTCTCTTGTGTGTAAATATACTGCTACCTGAGAGATGTTTCTTGAACTGCTGATGCAGCTCTATGCAACGCTACAGTTCGCTACTGCACAATGCCTGAGAAACCCTGCAGCAGAGGAACGAAAAAAAGCGACGGTATATCTCGTCTGCGCTCTCCACATCATGCGGTTCCTAGCACTCTCTCTCTCTCTCTCTCTCTCTCTCTCTCTCTCTCTCTCTCTCTCTCTCTCTCCCGCATCTCCCACACCCCACACCCGGTGAACCGTTCTGTTCGTTCCGGGGTCCAACGCAACAGCAGCAACCAGCAGTGTTGTGAGCAAACCGCGAGAGAATCGAGACAGCAGCAGCGGGAGCAGATGTGTTTTGGTTCGGATGGAGTGGACGCAACGAGCCCGCGTGTTAGGGGGGGATCGGGGACGGGTTGTTGGGGTTGACCGTGCCAGCGAGGAGGGTGGGTGGTTTATGTGGAGTGCGCGCGCGTTCGGTGCACGCGGGTAGCCGGGTGAGACACACGGCCATCCGCACGCCAAATGAGAGAGCTGATGAGCGAGGAGTTGACGAGAAACGCCGAACAGCGGCCGAATGAACCGAACGGAATGTACATTGTACGGTGAGCAGAGTAGAGCCGTACTACCGGGACGGGCATGGACCACGGAGTGTGGAGTTACGAAGAAATCGTTCAACGACGGCAGCGACGGCGACAGCGACGAAAGATTGTGCCGATTCAGTCGATAATTGCGCGGCCGCTGAGGTGGTGTGGAAGCAAAACTCGTGCCATGGTGTGTCCAGTTGTGGCTGGGGCTTTTTTGTGTATGTGTGTTGTTTTTCGCTGCCAAACGCAATCAAGTAGTGCAGCGCAGCAGCGTGTTGTGCTGATTGGCAAGGCATAGGCGCAGGCAGCAGAAGAACGCGTGTGCGCTGCTAGGGATCTATCGTGGCGTCCGGGCGTCCCTCCTGAACTCCGAACGCGGTGCCGAAGCGTGGTTTGCGGGGACACGGCCTCAGCGACAGGTCGAGTGGCTGAGGGCTGCCCGTGAGGTCGGCTACCGGCCGCGTGGCTTACGCAAGCCAGCCAGATTCCAGCAGAGCGGAAGCATCGTAAGTTCGGTAGGATTTAATAATTCGGCACGGTTCAATTATCTTGGTGAAATTTGGCCATTACGTGGCCATATCAACAATGTTGTCGTACTCGGTTTGGACAATGTTTGTACCGGAAATGATCTGCAGCACACAACGCCTGAGGTGCTGGTGCACACGTGATAATTAAATGTTATGGAATTTGAATTTTTGGCATATTTTTGAGAACATGTACGAGATCTTCAAACTACCTTTGAAGAAGCATCTAAATACGGGTCTCGGACGTGTTCTGTAAGGCGGCTCCAATGAACATTACGTTGGACCTGTGGGGGTGCGATGAACCTATTTGAATGAAAATGCCACAAAAAAGCTATCAAAGGGTGTAGTGACACTCTGCGCCGGGTTCGCGACAAGTAGGCATTGTTTTTACGATCAATTACACACTTGTTTGAAAGCTTCCAATGCAGTGATGATCGTTGAAGCTCGCCGGTCAAAACAGGCCCGTGGTACGAAGATCCAACCGAAGATCGCATTTTACCGCGTGCCATGAGCGATAAGGTTGAGCGACCGACCGAGATAGCATGTGGCGCTGAAAAGAGACTGACTGTTAAGGGGGGGGGGGGGGGGTACGCGCACGGGGTGGAGGAGGATACGTGAACGCGGAGCGCTGTTTGGATTTCCGTTTGGGATGAGAGTCTCGCTGAGAATCCCTCTTGTTTTCGTAGTTCTCGCGTGGCGGTAGCGGCAGCGGCAAAAAACGGCAAAAACAAAGCATCAGCAGCTCACCCCCCCCCCACCGCTCTTCCCTCGTCCCGCTCTGTGAAGTGGCCCGCGATGTTGGGGTATTTCGTGGAGGATTATCGACACTTGAGCGCGCTTGATTTCGATGGTTCAGATGATATGAGATAATTGCGTGGAAGCTAATCGGAGACAGCCAGCGCACGCACATTAGCTTTTTAGTTGCTCTTTAGCAGTGCAATCGGCAAGGCGAGAGCGAGAGGGTTAGCAACGATCCAACGGTGAACCCTTGTGACATTCGTGCAGACGTGACTGATGTTACATGTTTTTATTATTTATGAAAATATTATTTTCAAGCAAACTTACAAATGTTTGAAGTATCTACCCAATCGCTTTTTAAATACAGTATAATGACGTATGACGTTCACTTCACACTTACTCCTACACACACGCGTAAGAAAAAGTTCGTTGACGGTTTATGACGTTCGTCGTTTGTGGCAGTCGAACAATAAAACATAGGTATAGAGGAAAATAATTAGAAGTGGTGTAGACGGTTGTTTGACTCGTGCGCTCATTTAGTATAGTATATGCTAAAAGATACCACCATTAGGAGTAGAAGAACTTCATTCCAGTATCTACAATTCGTACAATTTCGTCAACGGCGAGCATGGAGTATGTTTAAAATTCAATAATTTGAAAAACTTTGGTTACACCCAAAAGAAATAATTGCGTTAACACTTGTATCTCTACAAAAAGAAACGTTCCGTTGCAAGCTTACGGGAGATTTTTTATTCGACGAAGTGGTTTCAGCTACTTTCAGTAATTTTCCTCCAGAAATTGCCAACCAGCTTGTTTTTTTTGTGTATTTCAAACGACTTGCTCTGTGGTCGACCATCGTTCGGAATTGTTGACAATCAGACAGTACTTGGTTTGGAAGATAAGACATGTGAGATGAAATGACCGAATATTATAGTTTATTGCGTACTACAGTCGTGTACCGCGTATCGCGTTGTTCAAATCTCACTTCAGTTGTTGTCTGACTCGACACTAAACGGTAAACCGTATAATTCGTATAATTCCTAACACCTTAAGCAATCGCTGCTGTATTCTACAAGCATTCTCCTCCGACAGATCGTTCAGTTTTCGGTTCTCAAACTTTTTTACTACATCAGAACCTTCCATCCTTTCAAGGTTAGAGTTTTTCATGGATTTGACTTCATTCGTTAATACTCTTCCCTTTTTCCGGATACGGAGCCTATCGCTTAGAGCAAGCTTTTTAAGAAATGATGCATTTTACGTTAAGCTGTTGACATTGGACATTTCACGCCTGAACTAATTGATCCAGTCACGCAAATTCAAACGGAACATTTCTTTTTGTAGAAATAATACACTTGACCTTCACATCGGTACGTCGCCGGACACATTGAGGAAACGGATTTTCTTTATCATTTTCCATTCAAACATTGATCTACCAGTAAATAACTAGAAAGGTAACAAAAAATCAAACAAAAATTAATACCTGCCTTTCAGCGCCGCATCTATGCTTGACGAGACATCGATCCTCTATCCTCTGGCCGTGCGATTATTATCTGCCTATTGAGCTTTGGTGCTGGTGAGAGGTTTGCATGCAATGTCTGCTGTAGGATGTGTGCAAACATGTTGCACGAGGAAAATGATCAATTAGCTTTAATTGTCATTTCCTTGTTAGTTTCAGTTGCATTTGATCTCGTTGAGGATTGGACGACAATTGGGTTGAATGGCAATCGTATGGCGATTGAGCAATACGCAAAATTAGTAGTTGAACTGCAACGAGATGAATTTGGACACCAACACGCCGGGTCGAAAGTGTTTGTTCAGTATAGTTTCTTTAATATCATTTTGTCGATATTATTGTGTAAATTTATTAGATTTTTTTCTTCGTTTCTTCGGGTTGATCATTTTTGTAGTCTAAGCACGGGGCTGTGATAGCTATAAAAAAACATGACATTAATGCCATTGCAAATGTCACTGCTATCAGGTCTGGTGTCTCTCACAGTCGGCCATGGTTTGCGTGTGCACAACATCACATGTTCACCACCACGTACGGAATCCTGCGAGATGAGGTGTTGCAGCAGCAACAGCACAGGGATTTTCAATTTGTCGTAGAATTAATCGATTTCTTTCCCGATGTCACCTACTTCTGGCCGCGAGCGCTCATACTAATGTTTTGTGTTTTTATTTCCCTGTTTTCTCTTCCCGGTTTCTTCTAGCTCCTTCTAAACTGGTGACAGTTCGCCGCCGCCGCACGTTTGCTCCACAATTGGCGTCCGGTCATCGGCGTACAGACTCAGCGCTCGCATTTGCGCCGTGTTCCCGGCGTGTACGGTACGCTGTCCAATCGTGGTGGTATCGCGTTCCAAGCTGTTCCCACGTGCGCTTACCCTCTCGTGTCGGTCTCTGCTGCTGCGAGAGCCGGTGCGTCTGTATCTGTGTGCGGTATTTTTTTCCAGCAGGACCTTAGAGCGAGAGAGCTCGGCCGCTATCGATTATGCTCCAGTATGCTCTGACACTGATGGAACAAAAACCGGTTCATCATACGGCGGCGACTACGGCAGCGGTTGACGGTTGTAGCTTTCGGAATCCCCGTGAGGCCCTAAGATGGGGCGAGCATCCTGAGAAGGAAATATTTTCGGCCATCGAGCTCCGTCGCTCAGTCGACCGTAGCGATCGTGAAGAGCGCGTGCGATGTTTCGGCGCGTGTTAGAGGTGGATGCGTGTCTGTCAGTGCACGATCATGACAATCGTGAAGGAACAAACGGCAGTCACTAAAGCAGTGTAACCTTTCTACAGTACACGAAGGAATCAACTTAATATGAGGAGAGTGCTTAATTTAGCTACGTCAACTAGTTCAAACTACAACTTACAAGCAGTGGCAGCAGGATAGCAATGAGAAGTGTGCAATCATACCAGTGTTTAGCTGCTGTACAGTGTACCTGTAGCGATTCGTATCCTTCGTGGAGCTGGAAGGTCAAGCAGCGTAGTTTAGTTCATTGTACCGCGCGTTAGCAAAGATGGACTAAAAGTCCTGAAACAGAAGAGTGAATGTCAGTGTGCAAAAGCGAATCCCATTGTGCAAGATAGCGCTTGTCTGCAGACAAGCTGACCCGCTCATGTCTAGTGTGTGCGAGTGTTTGTGTGTGGTGTGGACCTGACCTAAGGTGTGAAGTAGTTTCGCAATAGCAAAAGAGCTGGTCGCAGTTTAGAATCGACATTGGATTTGCTTCTACCGCAGCAGCATAAAGGGGGAGTGATATGTGAGTGTAGGGTAGCGCGTTTTTTATGCATGACGGCGGGGGCACTCGCTATTCTCTTTCGGGGACTACCACCGTCGTATTTGTGGGTACACGCACGCATATAGGCGCGGCGTGACCACAAAGCCACCGGCACCAACGTCTGTATGGATGCGGGAGGACTCCCAGTATTTCCGGGTGCTAATCAGGCCAATCACCTGAACAGTCTACACCTGCAGCAGCAACAACAAGCCCAGCATCATCAACTGACGCTGCAGCAGCAGCAGCAGATGCAACTGCTTAGCAACCACAATCTCCACCAGCAGCAGCAACAACCACAGCATCCCCAGCAGCTTCTGCAGCAGCATCAGCTCCAACAGCAGCAGCAATTGCAACAGCAGCAACAGCAACCGTTGCAGCAGCTGGCCCAGGGCGGAGAAGTTCCACAGAAGCGTCAGGCGGTATTCGACAGGCTGAAGCGACGCATCGAAACGTACCGGCGGCGTCAAACCGACTGCACGCCTCGGTTCGAACAGACGTACAGTGGGATCTGCGAGCAGCAGAGTCTCGAAACGACCGCCCTGCAGAAGAAATATCTCGAGCAGAAGAATAAACGCTCGCTAAAGAAAACGGAGAAAAAGCAAGCGGAACAGCAGCAGCAGCAGCTACAGCAGCAGCAAACCCTTTCCGGCAACCTGCAAAGCAGTGTGCATGTGGTAAGTAAGCAATGCCCTTTGTTAACGCGTTGTTTTTATCAAATCTAACAACATTGAATTGTGCTCAGTGAAACTCATTGATTACTCAGCGAACAAAGATCAAACTCTTACCAAAGTACTCTGACAGACACCACAATAGAATTAACCAATATTTTGCAAGGAAAATGATGTAATTGTTTAGCACCAAAATTTTGTTGATCCGCTGAAATTGAGTTTAAAATCCAATAGAATGAGGATATCTACCTTTTAACTAGCAGGCAATTCTTCTTTCGCCGAAAATAGAGCAAATACATATAAAGTGGTATTATAACTATTTCAAATTACATTTACTGCGCTTGTGTACTCCGTTGTCAAGAGGAAACAAGGTTTGGCAATTTTAATTTCGTTTGTTTTGATTTTGTTTGTGCGATAAAGCACACACCCATGTCTTATCAATTTGGTCGGTACTGTATATTTGGCTAACTCTGCCACATATTGCGAATGCATCATTAATCTAGACGTTAGTTGTGCTCAATTCTTGCTATACCTAATCTACTCGTTGCGAACGGGGTACAGCTGATCTTAGTTTTGTTCTCCCACTACTAACACATTCATCGGAAGCAACGCTCACTGAAATTTGCCCAGATGATGTAGAATTCAATTTTCATTTTCAATTTTCACGTCTCCGGAGCTACGACTGTTTGCATTTGGGCTGCCATTGCACCACAAGTGTTGCGGAGCGTGTTCGGATGACGTGCGAGATATCTAGAAGTGTTATGAGGTTGAGCGTTATGGCATGCAAATTTAGCTGCTAACGGGGCAGGTACTACACTAGCTTCAAATCAGAGCTTTTAAATAAGGACGTACCTAGCTGGATGATCCTGAGCGAAGTGTTTGATTCCATTTGAAGTGAATATAGGTTTCGTGTACAACACGTTCGTGAGCAACGCTGGAGTTTCGACTGCGCGACGAGAAAAGAGACTTTACTGCAAATTAGCACTTCATTCAAGCTGGACCTTTTATCAAATGTTTTATCACCTAATGTTAACCACATTTGCTTAGTGTTTTAACAGCAAATGAACAGCAAAATTGTAAAGTATATTTGTGCAATTCTTTTCAAATCATCAATGATATTTGAAAAGAATAATACTTCCGCTGAAAAAAAAATAAATATATTAAATAATTTGTATATTAAAATATTTTTCGGAAATGTATCTTTGTGGTCGAAATTGGGTAAATCGGTTCGATTCTATAAAGTAATATGCGACAATTGGATAAAGCAGTGTATTTGCTTCCAAAATTGAAAAATATATTGAAAACATGTAGACTTTGCTGTATTTTTAAAGATTTTTCAGTCGAAAATAGAACAGAAAACATGGAAAACATTAATGTCAGTTAACAGAAACTGACAAGCTTGTTGAGTTAGCTATTTGGATGACTTAAGATCCTGTCGCGTAGATGTTGATCACCCATCCCAACTGGGTGTACAAGGTAAATGAACGAAGCGAACAGACATGCTAAAACGCTTCTTTTGCGATGTTATAAACATCTGCTAAAGGCTCTTGCATATCGCCACACAGCCGGGAACGCATAAGGTAACCGACGACGTACTTCCAATCGATGTCTCCACAGCGGAAGCGAGACAACTTGTTGTTGCCGCTTGTGCGCTCACACCCGGTTTGGCTGACAACAGCTGGGGAGCTCAGCAGGTGTCAGTTCTGCTGGAGTGTGTATACGGCTGTCTTCTGCGATTGTATTCCTCCGCTCGTTGTCTTCTTTTGTATCGATTACACAAGCTTCTTCCAGTCGAGCTTGCGGGGCGCGATGGTGTTGAACGAAGTTTGACTTTGTGGATTATTCGTTCGCTGTACTTGCCATCAAGTTGATGTGAAGTTTTCGTTTTTAATAATCTTGAATATGGTTGTTTCACGTAAAATTTTCATCTTTGAAGTTGGATGATGTAGCTTCTCATGCTTTGGACTTTATTCTGCGTTTACACTAAAAGTTTTCATTCTTACTAACTGAATTGATGCACTTTCAACTAAAGGCACAGTGTGGAAATAGTATAAGCTTTCGCATTTAAGCGAGAAAGATGCCTTCGATTGATGTAAACGGTTACCTCCACTATCTACGAGGCGATGTTGTTTCATACGCGTTGGTGCGTTTTAGCAACGATGTCGATTTCGAGTGATGCTTTGTCCAGTAATAAGTAAAGGAGGACGACTTATCGACGACGAATGGCGGTGTACTGGTAAAGGCAAGCCGCATTCGCGTCGTGAAGGAGCCTGCCGCGTGCCATTGACCTTTCGGGTGACTTTTACGTGGTGTACATCCTTACGGGTTGACCTTACGAACCACAGAGTCAGTCGGAATTGGCAGATATGACGGTTGGTTCGTATCCGAGTTTCAGCTTCTGTGACGTACCGGTGACGGTGACATGGTCAGAAAATAGCATGACAACTATGCCGATCGATTCGCGATGCTTCTGCTTTACTTTTCAACAATAAAGATTTGTAATAAAGAAAATACGAGTAGATTCCGTAGGCGTGAGGCTTATTTCTGTAGCACTATTGCAACGAAGTGTGATCAATCCTATATTATTGTGAATGAAAATGATCTCACCGAAAATGAACACGGAATCATGGCATTGTCAGCGCAACTGTCGGTCGGCTGTATACGCTAATAAAACTTCTGCTACAGTAAAAACTCACGTGTGGGGTACGTTGGAAAAGAAAAGTGAAAAAAAAAACAAATAAACCAAATCGAATGAATGAGGCGAATGGGCTCAAGAAGGTCATTCTCGTTTGGACGTTCGGTGGCCATCACAGTTTGAATATTCTCTTTTTGCTGCTGCTTATTTTTGAGCATGTTGCTGCGCAGTAAAGTATCAAGTTAATCACGTCTAGGGCGGCGCTGTTTATCGTGTCACTGGCGTGTGGAGGGCATCCGTTTTGTGCGCTGCCATTGATAGTATATGCGTATGCTCTGTGCCCGTTGCGGAGCTTAAACTGCAGGCTCACAGTTTTTTGGCAACTCGTACCAGGATTACTTTCAAAGGGGACTATGGTTTTAAACCAATTGTATGATGGATGTAGTCCACAGACGTTACAACATGCTCCTTTTTTACAATAATTATTGTTTTTTTAACGCATTACTGAAGCATGCTCTTGGTTGTTCTGTAAGGTTCTAGATGGTTGAAACTTCTCTCTCGACCAACCTCCGGGTTTCGTAGACGAAGAGAACCACTTGTCACTGGACACAATCTTTGGGAAGTTGAAAGCAAAGAAAATTCCTAAGGCTTCATTTGAATTTTTACTCTTGCATAATTAATACCGGAGCGTTGTGTATATCGTTCAAAACGTTCGTCTCCACCCGGCCACAGCCGGCTAGTGTTTGCATTCACTTTGACCCACACATATTCGCTCGCCACGGCTTGCGCATGCACACATTCAAACACTACAGCGGCGGCAACGGCGGTGCTTCTTGTTGACATGACTATTACGTATTTTGAGGGATTGTGTAGTCACCGCGAGTGATGGGGCGTCGCTTTTGTTCCGTGCAGTGCTGGGAGACGATGGGTTTCCTTTTTCGGTGCGCCGCTCGGAAACTATGGTCCAAGAAGGGGATTGTCGCATAGTAGATGCGCACGGTAGTGTTTGTCCGGGGAGTATCGAGCGGCGAGACCTACGTGGAGGAAAAATGGGATCGAAAGTTTACCAACCGCAGCCAACGGCTTCGTTTCCGGCCGAAGACTGCAAGGCATGGCTCCCGATGAGCCTTGGTCGCCGGTTCGTATATGTCCGGTGCAAATGACCAGTCTCGGAGGGACACGGGGGGAGGAAAGGAGTAGAGCTGTTAGATAACCCCTTCTCACCCGGGATGCTCAAATTGGGTAGAATCTAGCTCGTTTGTCAGTGATTGCTGCTAGGATTTGAGTTTTCTGAGCCTGGCATCCTCATCCCATCCCTGGCAATCGACCAAGTAACGCTTGGCTGTCTTTGAAGATTGATCCATGGAGCAGGGGGATTGTACATCTGGTGTGATAGAAAATTCTTCTGAGAGCAACTTTCTTGACGGCGATAATAGATAAAGGAAACGAATGCTGGAAAAGTTGTACTTTCCTAACGTGGAAAAATTGGTCGAAAGTCTGTGGCGAAGAAAATCATTGTTTAATGTTGGTAGATTAAGATATAATTGAGCTACAAATAGCAATATGTCTCATGAGCAGTGATGGTCAATGCTTCATTACTTAGAAATACGAAATACGAATCTATAGAACATACGTCCAAGGGCTTTCTGTAGAGTTAATCTCTTACCGAAATATTTCAGTTGCGATACTTATCTCTTCGCTAGGACAATTTGTTGAGCTAATGAGATACTTTGCTCATTTGACAACTTTGAACCGAATCGAACATTCATAACCGAATTTCGATAGTTTTCCTTTGATTGTTCCTCCTCATATACTGCATAGCTCGTAGTAAATATTGCAGTGTGCTCTGTGGCAATGCTGTATACTTTGGTTCTTTCATTATTTACCATGATGAAGGCCGTTATGCCTGTGAGTTTGTTCTCCTCTGGGCCATGCAATCACCGATGCAGTGGATTATTTATGATGATTAAAATTAAAAGCCTTCCCCCGCGCACAATCAAGGATACAATTCTACCGTTCAGTTTCGCCACTGAGCTGGAAATACGCTTCGGCTTCACTAAACGTAGCGGTTCAGGGAACACGTGTGATGCAACGTAAAAATTGTAAAATCGATTGGGCTACCGCCACAGGCCAGATACAGGCCAGATTATGGTAGCCATCCCTGCTTTTCGTGACATGCCAGTTTCGACAGTTTCCACCACTGTTTGATGTAGGATGTTCTAGGGGAAAACACAACAAAAAAATACACAAAGTATATGCGGCACATCTTCCTAAGTACCCTTCGTTACACGACACTATGCTCTAGTCAGCAGCGCGGGTCATGCCGTTCCCCCTTTTCCCGGAAGAGTATTATAGCAAATGGAGAGCTATCGGTCCTTCGCACGTCAACGGTGCCGTGGCATTTTGCGTGCGGCGTAATATGGCGTGGCGTATCTTCGGTGGACTAATGAAAATAAATTGTTTGTCGGGCGAGTGTGTGCGCTTTTTTTTCGGGGGTATTTATATAAGAGTACATTACGCGAATGGTCAATGTATACAGGTTGGCTGGATACTGTTTCAAGCGCTTCGGCAAACGTAACATTAGTGTGGTTTAGCATGGCACGAGATGGAACGCAGGGGAAAGTGAATTCTGTTTGTCTACATGGACTTTCGCTTTCGTTGTAATCTGCACAGTAAAAGCTGTTACAATATTGTTTTAATGTGAAAGGATTCTGAATCTTTTCGCGATCATTGAAATGCTTCATCAATGTTTTGTGCCTGTTAGTTACAAACTCATCAGCAGTTGGATCAAATAAGTGTTTTTGTGTTTTTTTTTTCATATTTTTTTGATACATTCTGTAAATTTGTAAGCATTCCTTCATTTGTAGGTCTTTTTCCATTGTAAAAGAATTTGCAAGCGTTCCTTTATTTGAATTGCATAACAGTATCTCACTTCTATTGTTGTCTTCATTTGATACAACTGACAGTTTTGTTACACAGGATGAGTCACGCTATATTGCCTGAACGATAGTTCAGAGGCTCCATCCACCAACATTAGCGTCTAATTCCATAAATTCAACATCAATGAAAAATGGTTTTGTGCATTTATCTGATATTCGATCCCTGTCGGTGAGAAATTTCCGAAAAGTAAATCCGCTGATTTACCACAAAATTATTATCATGGGTAGAGCACACATGGTAAAGCAGTTTTTTGTTCAGCACTGTAGTTTGTTAAAATTCAGCACATTGCAGCTCATAGTGTGGTAGAGGCCTTGTACGCATCATGTTTATAACTTACAAGACATCTGACGTGATTCCAAATGTTCAGTTTTAAAAGTCAAATTTAAATGATATTGTTCCAAACATACACTATCGATGCAAAATAATAGAAGTGTGCTACATCTAACAAACAACAGAAAATAGTAGAAATGTGTGATTTCCATGGTAGCGAAACTAACCGCTCGCGAATGTGTGCGATTACAATGACGAAAGCATAGGGGAGTCGTGTACGGTTGCAGCAGCAGATTGTGGTGCAATGGTCACGTTATGCTGCGTCGTCTATGCATTGTGTCGTGGAGGCCATTGCGACCAGCGTACTCCGACTCTGACGTTCGGCATCGGAGCAACGCGGGTTCGGGGCATGTATATATTTTTTTCAACCGTCGGAAACTATAAGCCGTCTCGCGTCGCTTCTTTCTCTCTCGCTCTTTTTGGCCGCAAGAGGCACGGTTTGCAAGCCTGCTTCAAGTATCAGCTCTCCAGTGTGGGACATGCTTAGAAACGAAAGAGAGAGAGAGAGAGGGTCTAGAGGCGTAGGAGAATAGGTAATATTGTGGCATTAGATAGAGCGTGGTTGATTATGATGACGGAATGTATCGAAACTACTTGTAGAGCGCAGTTGATTTTCACTACAGTTGGATACGTGTTTTTTCACCGTTATTCAGCTTTTCCCATCACTATGATTTCCATTTTAGTGCGTGCCAAGAAGGCGACGGCGTAGTGTGATTTAAGCGTTGTCTTATAGCTGTTGTTGTTGTTGTGCCTCTGATCGGGAGTAGTACATTTTTGTTTCGCTCACGGAACAACGAACGTGCCTATTTCCTCAGCAAGAGAGCACGTTGATTGTGCAACAAGCGGGCTTAGTTTGGGTGGTGGTGGCGGCTGAAACGCAGTTAGCCATTTTTCATTAATCTTACCCTGCTTTCACTAAATTTTGTGCAGAAGATTTGGTGTTTCTGGAAAAGGCAAGCTCGAAAAGCTACTACAACCGATAACTTTGAACATATTTTAATATTTGCATGAAAACGGATCCAAGTTATCGCATCTGATATTTATCAGCTTTGTCGTATTTGTCAAAGAATTATATGATCTCAAACTATCATTGAACTAATTAGTTCAATCTATCTAATTAATACTTCATTTAATTAAGGAGTAAACAGTATTAAGATATAAAACCGATGTGAGTATTGCAACAAACACAGCAAATGTCTGTAATGTTTTTTATTATATTACTTATATATATTTGTTTATATTTTATATTATTTATTGATAATCTGAATTTTTATAATTTGGTATTTTCGTGAAACTCATAAATAATTTCATTTTTTCTCTTACTATTGAGTCAATATCTAGTTTTGAAATTTTAGACATCCATTAGTGTAAAGACATTCACATACACAGAGACATATAAAACCATTGTTTGGTTTTGCGTTCTGATGTGTTATTTATTTGCTGACTGCTTGTCATACCTTCATACCGTACCACAGCGGTGTGTGCTTTAACCAACAAAAGCTCAATACACACCAGGAGAGCAGGAAAAAGTTTGAATCAACCGTGCCAGATACCAGGGCCTAGCTATAACCTAAAGCTTTGTGAACGTGTTCTTGGGTCGCCTTCGCCAGGGATATGATTATTATAACTTTAACAGTTGCTACGAATCTTTTTATAATATTTTTTTATCAGGATTGCAAACTGACATGATGGTACGTTTAAGTACTTATATACTTTAAAATGAACTTTACTAACTTAGAGGTTATAAGTACAACTGCTTGCAAATATAATTACGCGATCATAATTTCGCATGAGAGAACCGTTCAGTTATCTAGTGATGGTTTTAAGTATTAGTCATTGTTTAACGCTGTTTTTTTATATGTCAATACATAAATCTTGTGTCAGCCTGTGCTTGTTAATAGCATTGGCTATTTTTGTTTAATTGAAAACAGTAAACGGTTATGATGTCATGGAATGAGATAGAAACAGAACTATTAATAGTAGATATTCCTTTAGTTCGAGATGTATGCCTTGAAGCTATTGCGGCTTGCTTCATCTTGCTTTTATTTATTGTTATTGTATCATTTGAACAATATTTCAACATGTATGAAACGAAAACTAAATATTCTTTTCATATAGCCCACCTTAGTAGATATTCAACAAATTTGGTGTGACTAAATTCCACTTGTGAAAACTACTTCCAAGCAAGCTTAATATAAAGCTTATTTGGTACCTTGGGATAAGCTTATGAGAAACGAGGAAATGTGAAGCTTTTTATTGTGTTTTTTTTCACCGCTTTTTTACTTCGCGTATTAAATGTGCTTATGACACGAATCATCGTCTCCTGGTAGCGCGTCACGTGGTTGTCTGCCTTGCCATAAGCTTTTCTTATTTTGCATTAGGCACATGGCGACAGAAATACCACAATTGAATGAAAATTATTTTATTCCTTACTAAAAATTCAACACGATCGAATATTGTTAGAACGAATGAATCATAAAACAAACTTTTCCGTTTAATACAACGGACCATGTCTCACTGATAATTCGTATCGATTCTGTCGCGTAAATATGTTTTTTTTCTCTGTTGAATAGCATTGCTCAAAATGATTTCATTAAATTAACCAAATGTTTCCAACATAGGTGTAATATTTAGGTTTGCGTAATTCGCAATAATCGAAATGATGAAGCTTTCCATTCAATTGTTAGGCTTCATGGATATGATTCAGCCCACGGCATGGATGCCGTGGGCTGAAGCAGCTTTGAACGTGGGCTATCTTTCCAAAGGAAGCTTTCCGTCCATCCTCGTATCCGCCCCGTGGGAGGTACGGCGCCTAGGTACACGTCGCCGTAGCTTTTCTGGTGGATGTATATTGGGGTCGGCGATACGACAACGGCATCGTGGCGGCTTCATGAGCACCTTTGGAAAGCTGCGTTTGGAACGATCTCATTGCCGCCACTCAACTGATGATTTCGCTCCATTTAGCACATGGACTGGCGCAAGCAAGAGGCACAACTGCACTGATGACGGGGGATGGGGGATCCCTTTCTTTCCGTTCCAAACGCTTTTGGCATTCAGACACACATCGGGTCAGCTTTACGCAAGCTTCGTGCGAATGGTACAGTGAATGAGCATCTCTTTTCGTTGCAGGGAGATGCTGTTTCTTAGCGCGGTAGCTTTGTCTCGCTCTGACATAAACCATGCTTTTATGATATGTTTCATTTGCTCTTGCTAACGTTCTCTCTGCTGAAGCATTCTCTCTGTTTGGATAGGTTCCTCTATCTGTAGTTTTTTCTTCGCCTAACTGTACTCAATTGCGTGTTTCTGTGACATTGTGGTAATCGAACGTGATCCTATTACTAAACCATATTTATTAGCGTCATTTATTAACATTAGACTTTTGGAACAATAAAACCTCTAAGCAAATAATAGTTTGCACTTTTAATCAAATGCTTGCACGGTACTCGTGACAAGTCAACTTGTTAAATAATGGATACTTCCTTTATTGCATATATTTATCAAACTCTATTAACTTTAAAATATGCCATAAAAGCTACCCGCAAAGCTACACGAATCAATGATTTGAATAAATTTAATATATTTTAAAAAGATATTATATGATTAACTTGATGTTATGATTGCTTTATATGCTCACATTCCGGTTCTACGAGATTGTTCTGATTTCCAGAGTCAAATCATAAATTCCTACTAATGGTATGCTAATACATGGCTCAAGATCATGCATGCAGGCACAATCATCTGTTCTAGTGAAAATATCTCTTGTGGTGGAGCAAGCGGCAACATAGAGTCACGCTCGTTTGTGAAAGCTTATCGGAAGTGATTACACGATAGGTTGTCGGAGTAGTTGTAACGGCCCGGAGTAACGTATCATCTACACTGCACGGTGTGTCTTACACACAGTATTAAACTGGAGGGGTTTCACCATCGAAATACGAGCAAAAGAAATATGTGTATGGGCGGTTGAACATTTTCCCACGGCCATGGATTCATAGTGGCACACGAGCGCGTTTCTTTTTACCTTTCGTATTTTCGCCTGTTACAGAATGAGCTCGTGCAATCGTGAATATTTTTTATCAGTCCATATGCTCGATTTCGTACGTGTATGCGTTAAACCTTGATGAAAAGATACTTAAGCTCAAGTAAAGAAAACCGGAAGCCATATTGTTATGAAAAGAAAATACTTTAATATAAGTACAAAAATGAACAGCATTGATTGCATATAATATTAATTGTTTCCTATTGTTTTCTTTTCAGGTGAGTTCACATCCCAATATTCGAATGGTCGCACGTCTTTCTACGGTAGTATAATAGAATTTGTAGGAGATTTTAATTACAATAAACAATTACGTGCATATTTGAATCTAATGAAGTTATATTGAGTAACGCATATGAGATTTCAAAATAGTAGTCAAAATAAAAAAGTACCTTGGTTGTGTGTTTTACTATGACGCAAATTATTCATTCACTTTTATACCCTCTATGAATCGAAACTTTCCTGATTCCAACTCAAAGGCAATTTGTTTTTATTTTTACAAAAATATCATGGCATTAGCAACATGCCATGGTGCCTTTGTCATGCTGCAAAATAAAACTAAACTTGATCGACTGCTTCAGAAACGCATATTTTAGTGTCCTAGGAGTATTCATAACATTAATGAAATTTATAATAAGATATAAACACATTAGGCAGTTTTCAATTATGCAAAAAATCTTTGATCGTTTCTGCATGGTTTGATATGCCCATTTTCGAACGAATCAGCTATAATGTGAAACAAGATATTGAATACACATCTCATTAAAATACTTTTTAATCCACTCAATGTAAACACAATAAGTTTTGTTTTCAAATAATTCTAAAATTGTCATCAAATTTCTAAAATTTTTAGAATGTTGACACATTTTGATAGCTGGCTATATTATAGAAATTTACATTCGACCATGAGACGTTTGTCGACGATTTAAAGCAGGTTCAGATGTTTAAGATTCAAAAAGTTTGAGCAGATTCAGAAATTATTACGTGTAAGAAATTCTGAAGCGATGCGAAATGAGAATGAGATAAAAAAATCGAAAATATTTGGAATATTTGTATTTAGTGGAGCATTAGAAAACTCATGCACATAGTGAATGCAAGAGAAAGAGAGCGATAGATAAAAAGAAATAGAGAGAGAGAAAGAGAGAGAGAGAGAGAAAGAGAGAGAGACAGAGTGAGAGACAGCGAGATAAAATAATATAGTAGAGCAGAGAATGAGTAAGCGAATCGATGTTATTAAAGGAAATGAAAGAAGAAATGAGAGGAAAATAACGTGGAGAAATGTCCTAATGACACTAAGGTCAGATTCGGCGCAGACTGCACCCCAGCACCGATTGGTGTCAGCCCGATTGCGGAAACTAGGGGAAGAACTTCTGTACTAGGCGCAATAATGTCTATTACCTGCTGCTATTACGATATGATCCTTACCCCTGTTTCTTTCCGTCTAAAGGCCCGTTTAGTGATCGAGTGAAAGTGAACGTGAAATTTTGGTTTTTCATTGATATTTCACAAATTACTCATCGTAGCATGCTGTTCTATATACCAAAA
>KB672980.1:145826-159698 GCA_000349145.1 Anopheles dirus
TTTTGGTATATAGAACAGCATGCTACGATGAGTAATTTGTGAAATATCAATGAAAAACCAAAATTTCACGTTCACTTTCACTCGATCACTAAACGGGCCTTAAGGGGGTGCGAATTTAGTCGCAGTGCCGATTTTAGTTCAGCATATACAGCGCGCTCGATTCGATGGAATCATTTTATTTGTCCGTTTCTGCCGAAGTCTTTGCTGGGCATTACGTACTCTACCCGTGATGAAAACACTCCAGCAACGACAGTTCGTTGACGGGTTGTTCGTAATCAAAATATGTACGACTGTTTGTAGCTATTTAGACGTAACAGATGATTTTGCGTTCGAAGTTGCATAAACATATTGTTTAAATTCAAAATTTTTAATTGAACTTCTCGTTGTTAATGCCTCAACTACTGTAGTCAGTCATCGTGTGTCTCAAGGCAAATCGGTCAGATTTGAAATTAATGAACGTTTATTTTTTTGATATGATGCTTATCTACTTTCGATGGAGTTGCAATGGTTTTGCATATGTTTTACAGATAGAACATGATATCAATACAGTAACCATGCAACAAGGGATATTAAACACTGGTTCGACGATCAGAATCTTTCATGTTCAGTAAAGTATTCCAACACCCTCGCCTAAAACACGTTCTTGCGATTCTCTCTTGCGCCCGTTCGGAGGTATCATTGATGATTCAAAGCCAGGCACATAAACACCGACGATGCTTCGAAACACCGGATATACCAACACCTTGCTCGCTACCACAGGTTTTCCGTTTGCTTCGCATTCTTGTACCAAAGAGGTTCGCGCAGGTTAGCCGATAGGTAGCGGGACACACCGTGCAACGGCACGGGTTTATGGCCCCCTTTCGGTCGGAGGAAGATTTGTGTATTTGACGTTCATCTTGTGACCGTAGCTCATCAGCGTACCGTGTGGCTTGGCCCGTAAAACCTGTTCTCGGGATGGGTCGACCTGCAGTGCACAACAAACGACTGGATACGTCATCGTTTGTTGCCGTCGTCCCAATTCTTCTATTTCTTGTGGGTTTTTTTTTTGAGCTCCAGAATCGCGTTGGAGTCGAAGCTGATGAGTTTTGAGCCCGTGTGCCGCTGGGAGATCGGCGTGAGGTTGTACTGACCGCGACCTGAAGCGAGCCTACACACGACGACGTACACGGTTAGGGTTGCTTGCGCAACATCGATCGACAATGAAGAACTTCATCGACGTTATTTCACAGGTTGTTGATCTCTTGAAGCGATGGCGCATCATTCAGTACACCTCTCTCGACCGCCTAATTTGCTCTCTATCTCTATTTTGCTCTTTCCCATGTCTTTTGAGCGGCACACAACGGAATCGTTGTGTGCTTCTAGTGTTGGCTCGTCTGTCGGCGGCTGTATGGCCTTTACCAGTTGAATGAGAAATTGGTAGCACACCATCGTTTATCTGTCGGCTGCGTTGCTCCATGTTAAGGCGGTTGCGTTAAGTGCGTTGGAGTGTACTTTTGTTATTTTATCGGCTACTGAAAGGAGTTTGAAAGTATTTTTATTCTTGTGGGGTCTAATGAATTCTTTCATGCACTGGGAGTTGTACACGTACCAAGTCGAATTTAACTGCGTTCTTCGTACTAAAAATGGAACGAATGATTCCAAACATTTTAAGAACCTATTTTAATGATGGTCTGTTGCAGCTAGTCAAGCACATCTCTGTTTGAATGCCGTCAGCAACTTTATGTTTTCGCACGCGTGTTTGTGTAGGATGCGAAAAATGGTGCCCTTGACATATCGAGCGTCCACCGCCAATTGTTACTCTTGCGGAGGAAGTTGATCTGTCGTCAACATTGTTTCCTTTTTTGCCGTTGATACGGAGGTGGATTGCGAATAAAAAGGGAATTTATTTTGGGTAACACTTGGACGCTGGTTTCATCATCAAGTGTGAAAGTGGTCAAGGAGTGTGTAGACACTGAGAAGATGCGTCATCCAAAGTGTTATAGTATGAGACAATTCATGGATGATATGGTTATAGCGCTTTATTGAACAATGTTTGCTTTCGTTGTCTGATACAATCAAGGTTTGACAATATTATGTATTTTAATGTTGTTTTGATCTACAAACTGTTTCCAAATGTGTAGCTGATCGTGTACCTTTGGAAGAGCAACGCTGTAAATTAACATTTTCTCAATAATCGTCCAGAGAAGACGACGCAGCGGCCTTCGGCGGGTCGTACTGGGCTCATCGGCATCTCCGTCATCACCACCCCTTATTATCTTACCCAGCTATCGCTGCATAGTAAAACGTTTAATGTGAATGTACGCACGTCTCAGCACACATACAAGGGCACACAAATCGTACTTACACACTCACGAGAATAAAACGACGTTGGCGCGATGGTGGTGCAGTTTCATGTCGTAGGCATAAACTCGCATAACACACCTGCAAAAATAGTATTGCAAACGACAGCAAATTCAAAGTACTCGAATCGAAAGAGTAAAAAATGCACATTTGGGAAGTGGAGGGGAAAAGAGAAGCAATATCAATGTGGAAGAAAGAGAGGTACCGAAAGAGAGAACAACGAGAGAGAAAGAGAACAGAGCAGACCGTGGCGAAGCGATTGCAGAAGCATACTCGCGGTCGGAGATGAATATGTGGTGCATGCTAAACGATATACGCTAGTGCGAAAAAAGAATAAGTGTGTTTCGGATTTGTAAATGAACAATTTCCTCTCGGCTCGGGAAGCGCAGCCGGGATTGACACACGTTGGACCGATGGTGGTGAAGAAGAGAATTGACCTCCAAGCGAGTGAGTTCTGGATCCGTTTCCATGTGTTTGCTTGATCGCCACAACACACACGCGGCTCGTACCAGGTTGCCGTACACAAGTGGTAATGTCGGAAGAGCGAAAGTGTGGCCGCCACCTGGGTGTATGAGTGTGTTTGACGGATGCAAATGCTACAGATGGGTCCTCATCACAGCAGTGGCGAATGGGACACTAACGAACATGCCGAGATCAGCGAATAGCCGATTGCTGCTTGTTGATGTCTATCGAGCGAAAGAAACAAAATTTCGTACCTCAACGGATGGATGAATCCGATGGACTCGACGAATGGGTTGTGGTGTAGGGCGACAGCTGCATCAGCGGTACGGCGGCGATGCGAAGATGAGTTCATCGTGTGCTTTTGCACAGTAAACTCCGAAGATTCGTGTGCGCTTTGCGAAAGGAAGGACACTGATGTTTGATTTCTAGAGATCAATGTCAAACTTCGCAGATCGGGTCAGGATCAGGATCACGTACTGTAACACGTATCATTGTTTGGAATTGAGTTATGAGTAATTCCCAAGTAATTAAATACTTGAAATCATTTGAGAAAGGAGGTTATCCGTAATTCGGTGGTGTAAACTTCTTAGATCGAATTCTACAAGTCAAACCAGAGCTCAGCATGGCTTTGGATCTAATTGTGTCTCTCCTATGCGGTAAGAGCATATCCAAGGATCGATCAGATGCCTAAAAAAAATGCTTTGTTCCAACCTTTGGAAGCACCAGTGTCCCTATTAACAAATTTTACAGGGTTTTCGAGGGTATTTCGAGGGTACCGCTGCTGTAATGATCTGCACCGGGGGAGACGTACATATTGGTGATCACATTTTTGAAGACGTTCAAAACTTCACTTATATTGGTCAAAAGTCCGATAACGACATTGATGTTGAGCTTCGAGCATGGATGCTGACAGCCGACCGGTGGTATTACAACATGAAGATATTAGGTCCGCAAATAAATAACGGCCGTTTTGAAATCGATGGGGCCACTGTGGAATGTGGCGCGATTTTGATTGTTTACAAACGACATAAATCAAGTTCGGGAATGACATAATCAAACTGTGTATACAGATTAGTGATTATTTCGTGCGAGTAAAAGTTCCAAGTTCTTGAAAATGTCTGATTTTGAGCCGGATAAGCGCCATATGCGGGAGGTGTTTGTTTCGAGCGAAGAAAACGGTAGCCGAAGCGCATCGAGAGCTTTCGAGTGTTTACGGCGATGCTGCTCTAAGCGAAACAAGGTGTCGGGAGTGGTTTCGACGCTTTCGAACGTGAAAAATCACGCAAAAAAATCATGGGGATCCCCCGGTCATACCCCAACATCAACAGCTCGGCCGAACATCCGTAGCTCGAAAGTTATGCTGAGTATTTGGTGGGACCAGCTCGGCGTCATCTACTACGAACTTCTGAAACCGGGAGAAACAATAACGGGTGAACGCTACCGGAAACAATTGATGAGTTTAAGCCGAGTACTGCGTGAAAAACGGCCAGAATACTAATGAAGCCACGACAAAGTTATTCTGCTGCATGACAATGCTCGGCCACATGTTGCGCAACCTGTGAAAAACTAACTCAATACCCTCAAATAGGATGTTTTACCGCACCCGCCGTATTCACCGGATCTGGCACCATCGGATTTTCATCTGTTCCGATCCATGGCACATGGATTGGCTGACCAGCAGTTATCCTCCTATGACCAGATCCAGAATTGGTTGGATACCTGGATTGCGTCGAAAAACGTATCATTTTTCCGAAAAGGAATCCGCGATTTACCCGAAAGGTGGAAGAAAGTAATAAATAATAATGGCCAATACTTTGATTGACCCAATTTCTACAAATAAAAATGCTACGAGTAAAAATAAACTAATGAAAAAACGGCCGTTATTTATTTGCGCACCTAATACTTTTCCATTCAGCGGACGTTGAGACAAAGTTGAGACTACAGAAAACATACACAGCTTACGTACTCCAATATACCTCTCAGACATGAGCTCTCAGCTTTTGTACGAGTTCGAGAGAATGATGATCAGAAAGATTATTAGTTTTATGTGTGAAAAACAATGGAAGAGCTGTTTCGACGACGTGGTCCATGAATATGAATATATACCATTCACAAACTCCTATTTTTATATCCGGTTGTCAATAAAGACGTGTTACATCGTTTTTGTGATTAGGATTGAATAATATGATATAACAAACATAACATACCCGTCTTCATCACTGAAATGAAAAAGGGTTTTATTGAACTGTTATGCAGGTTTTGAGTCATAAATTGCGAAAGGTATAGTTGCAGTTTGAATCGAAAGATGTGTTTGACAAAGGAGATTTTGTTGTAGTCGTCAAACGAAAAAAAAAAATTAAAACTGCAAATTGATTTTAAGATTACGGCGTCACTATGGACATGGCTCATATTTCGCATTATCAAGATTTTAAAGTAAATAATTTGTGTTCAATGGTACGCAGTTTGCAGAGCGAACAAAACACTACTCGCTTTGACCATAGTATTGACTTCATGTATCCTGCATTGACAACGATTGACGCTATGTTTTTTGTCTGGCATCCATTACGTGGCTTGGGCGCGCGAGACACTGGACAAAAAACGGAAGTACACTGTGCAGCAACAATCCCTAGTGCCACGACTGATGCAACTCTTTCGTCACACCGGCACTACAATAGACGGCGTTGAGAGAAACCTTTATGCTACGTCGGCGAAGACAGCAATGGCTGCTGGTGCGAGTTACACTTTTATTACGACACATTACCCTTCGTCAAGGAAACAGCTGCGGCAGGGTTAAAATAGTCTCGAAGCGGGAAGGTTCACGGGGCGTTGGAAGCGATGGCGACCGTGGAACGAACTGTATTCTGTAACTGCCGGGGCGTACCGCTTTGCTAATACTGTGCGCTGGATGGATCATGTTGCATTGCATAGAAGCCTCATTAAATCGTGCGTTTAACAGTTGGCTGTAGGGTGAGAATGGAAGAGAACGACAGCTCGTACGTTCGGTGCGATGCGTCGATGTCCGTCAGGTGTTGGGATATTCCTTTCAAACTCGACTCTCGTTCGTTTCGTTTCATCCTGATGAGAATATGTTTTTTCCAATATTTTTGTAACATAACATTTAGCAGTTAAAGCGTGTAAAATGGTTTCTTTGTATTTTAGTTGAATTTCAAGTTAACATTTCAAGCCTTTTCAATCGACATGTTCTTACCCGGCCACTAAAACCGTGCTTGAGAGAGTTTGCTGCGGCTAATGAGGCCAACATTCCATTCACAAGAAGCTCTCTTGGTCGGGGTGCTGTGAATCAGCGTCAGATGGCGTACGGACGGTGGGGTGGACGTAGACGTCAGAGCGCTGTGATTATTTGTCATTTGTTTCCGATCCGTGCACGGATGCAACAACGGATGGAAAAATGTTCAAGATTCCAGTACAGTACTCACGGGTCCTCACACGAATGCAGTTGTTGTCGTCGCACACTGGAAAGCAAACGTCCATGAACTGAGTATTGTTTGCGCTGGGTTTATAGGTTTAATTAAATTAAAATGATGTCACCCCTGCGTTTGGACTGGAATTCAATCAGCTCACTGTTCTGGTTTCAAGAGAGCGTTTTATATTATTTTATTTCGTGCATTGCATCAACCTCCATCAGTTTGCTTGCTTCAAGTTCAGTTGAATGTTGATGAATATTATTGGTGGTTATGACCAAATTGCAAACAACTTTGGTTCTGATGATGATAACAGTGGAAAATACATGCATTGAATTTTTGCAAGTTCATAACAAATGGCCGATTGAAATACACTTTTTTCTTTTTTTCTTAGTTCAACCATCTTTATTTTATTAATTGCACACATTATCGCTATAAAATCCTTTATTGTATAAAATATAAATGGCATCTAACGTCCATATGAATCATATGAACGATTTACAGTGACGCCTATAACGATGAGATTATTTTTGAATTTTGATTATATTAGAGCTTTCAGCTGTTTAGTTATGTTGAAGTTGTGTTTTGGAGTCAATATTTACTAAGGAGCTAATACTTAACACCTTATTGTTCTAATGTATACCATTTTGCTGTACATTTGTTATTTATTGTTCATTTCTTCATATGTCAGATATTGGATAGCAAGTTATGGTTCAATAACTTTCATTTTGACGTTAAAAAGTATTTTTTTCACCTCATACATCATATCTTTACCTTGGTATGATTGACTGATGCGATGGAAATGTGATGTAAATTTGTCTACGATTTTTAGTTTTATTATCTTTTTGTATCGTTTTTATTAGTTTACCTTGTATATAAATGGATCTATATTTTATATTTTGATTATTTAATTAAATATTTTGTTCTTCTTTTTTGACGTAACGATTTAAGGCTGCCGTGTTAATACTTACTAACATTGTTTATACCATCAAAGGTATAGACGGTTCAGATTCGATCTTGATACCGGTTATGTGATGTGAAGACCGCCTCCGTTAACGCTGAGCAACTGGGTTCTATAGTTTTCATTTTTATTCATTTGTTTTGCTTGTTTTTTTTTGTGTTTTTTTCTGATCAAACACATCATCTGCTTAACAACTGTGGCAATGTAATTATGTTACCCTTTTATCAACTTTATTACACTTTGAAAATATTATTGTTTGGTGTATTATAACGGTAATAAAGTAATCACTTTAGTATCGCTTCCACTAGTGAGATTGTCAACAGTCAAATTGCATAAAAAAATCAAGTAATTAGCCGATTTAACAGTTTTAAAATGTTCTTCTGCCTCGGTGCAATGGAGACGGATATTGTATTGAACGAAAATGCTCACAATAAACGATTTAAGCTTTCAGAGTAAACATTATGACGCAAAATCACATAGAGAGGCGAGAGGGATTTCGAAAAGCCCGAGAGAGAACTGCTTCTCCCGTAGCTAACAAACATATTATCTCGTAGTAAAAACGGCTTCGTCGGGAGTGTTTTCGTGATTTAAAAAATGTTACTACAGTACTACAGCTCTGCAAGCAGTTTTGTACTTGTTTCTCTTACGTTGAACCTTCGTTCATGTTGATTCTAAGATGCAAATGACAAAGCAACATTATCTGAGAGAGAATTGCTGGGCATTAGATGGCAAAAATCGAATATCAAGCTTTGACATGACCCAAAATTGATAACCATGTCAACTAAATTATTTTGTGACATTTCCAGTTGTATGTCAACTCCATAAAAGTTTTTTTTTGCGTAATTTATTAAAACATAATAAATAATATTATTATATTATCGTTAAATGAGATAATATAATATAGAAAAGTCGTCAGCTACTTGGCACGGTGCGTTTTCTCAATTTCAAACGCGCCTCGGCAGCGTTAGCAACCCCTGACAGTGATAAATGATTGTACACACATACAGGTTGTGCACAACAAGAGCGGGAGCACAAATAGCGAACTGTGATTATGATTCTGATCAGATTTCCTCTCGTGCCCAATCTGCTTCTGCTTTGTTTCTCGTAAACTCAACGTCGTCCGGCTACGCCGTGTGCCGCGCAACCGGCGGAGCGAAGCAACGGGCCATAAACAATCCTTTCTGGAATGCGCGCGTGGTGTGTGGCGTTTGGGGTTCGGGTTTTGTTGGGGATCTCGCCCGAGACGAACATTGCGCCATGTTCCGAACGCGAGCGAGAGAGGCGCATTGATTGCGATTGAGGCCACCCGACGAAGAAGAACCCTCCGGTGGGGGCCGCGAGTGCCTCTGAGCAGATTTGGATCGGCGGTGGCGGTTCTTCGCTTCGCTTACAAGACGACGGCCACGGTTCCGGAGAAGACGCTCCACGGTTACCCCACGAATTAACACTCTTTAGCCGCACATCTCGGCGTCGTTTGGATACCAAAAAGCCGAACGCTGCTTTCAGGGGGTGATGGTGGTGGTGATGATGTTGGCGAGAACATTACGGCCAGAGATGACACACTCTCCTGAGTTCTGCAAAATTTGTACCGCTTCGCGTGGGTGTCGTTCGCGCACTCTCCTCCCTCCTTGAGTGGGGCCGCACATACACCACGACGCTGACGATGATGATGATCGGGACCGGAAATGGGCCAGCACGTGTGCTCGAGCGAGTGCGCAAGAGCGTCGAAACGAGGCAGGCCGAGATAGCGTCGTCATACTCCGGCGCGCAATGGACCGCTCCGGGTCGGAACTGCTCGCGAGTCTGTTTTTGTTTTTCCGCTGCTTCTCTAGAGTTTCTCACGCAGAGCCGACAGATTGCTGGCGGGATATGAGTGGGGACGGTTTCGTGAGTCGCCAGCCACCGTACTACAGAGCTCTGCAAGTGGACGCCGACGCCGCTTTTCCCTCCCCCGACGCGTACAGCTGGCAACATGCTGCTAGTACTACAGTGCGCTTAAGCCCGGCGGCAAGTGTCTGTTGCTTCTAGTAACGGGAGAGATCGATGCACGCATGTTTCACCCCTCCTTGGTTGGTGTTTGTGTTGTTTGTGTTGTAGTTCCATGTTTACTCACAAGCGGCACTACAATTAAAGACGGTATTTTTAAAATTGCAAGGAGGGATTTTGCCTTATTAGTACGTCTGTCGGGTTTGTAAACCATTACTTGATTTGACTAAAAAAAACATGGCACCTTTTTGCAGGATTTCACAGCGATAGCTAAAACGATAAAACCACTTAAAAATTGTTCATGTTTTTTGGTGTCATCTTTAAGTATTTAAACAATATTAAGTTATTGGAAAATTCTACTGTCAATGTCATGCATTTAAATCCAATCATTTCAAATTCTTTGTTGTTGAAGAAGACAGCCTCAATAAAAATCTTGCATCTGCCTCGCTTACATTAACTATTAAACTTCATTGGAATGTGCTACTTAAAGCCGTTTCCAGACGTATCGCGATTATCGCGTTGTGATTGGCGCTCGGCCTAGCACAGTTCCAGCAGAATCTGCCAAAATCGTGTTATATTGCGGAGCTGTCAATCTGTAATCTTTGTTATTGTTTACATTATTGTTTAACTTGTGACGGGCAACAGGAAAGTTATTTTGTACATCATCAATTACAACTTAAAGCCGTTTCCACACGCATTACTGCCAGTTTCTGCAGAATATTCCAAAATTGACCTTGACAACTGTTGTATTGCGAAGCTGTCAATGAGCTAAACTGTGCGATAATCGCGTTGGAGGATTGAATCACAGTGTACCGTGTGTGTACCGTGAACGAAATCACGCGCGATTCGTTTTTTCGTATAGAGTAGCTGACGTCACAGCTGTCAAAAGTCGCAAACGTCAATCGCAGCGCGATCATCGCGATTCGTCTGGAAACAGTTTAAGAATGTTTGTTTAAATTTTTTGGCGGCATGCGCAACATGAGACAGATTACTGTACAGCTTATTATCAGATGGTGCCCTATAAAAACCTCATTGCCATACTTATTTCTACATCAGGCTAATTCATATGGTCAGGAGTTACGCTTTAAATAAACTCCAAAGAATCAACCATTGGTTTCAAACGTTGTCCTATACTTTTAACCGTCACTGTATGTGGAACAAATGGAACAAATGGAAATCTGTTTCTACTCAGAGAGCTTTTAGTACAATACTTAGTACAAATATTTTAATTAAAAAGAACTACAACTCTTGTCTAGATTTTAATTGTTTTGCGTATGTTCTTCTAAATGGGTCCAAATGTGTTTGATCATATTTTATAAAATTGTCTTCTTCGTGTTTTATTTGTCAAGCTACCTACAATAAGTAAACCCTTTGCAATCGCAACGTTTTTAGTACAAGCCTTAGCGCAAAACGTCTACATAACTTTGTTTTGTTTAATTGGTTTGTAAGTTCGTTTTGCCTAAATTTCGATCGTTTCTATTGTGAGTTTTTATTTACAATTTTGTCAGTTTAGCTTGCATAGGCAAGCTTTAAAAATTGGCGTTGATTGTTCCGACTCAAATTCCGACTCATACCTGAAAATTTGGAACTTTAGTTATCCAGTGTAGTGTAGTGCAGCAACCACAGTACAATCCAAAAATTGCTCACCATTGTTCATGTGCGAACATAATTCTCACCCGCTGTGTAATAGCGTCAAACAAAAAATCAACAACAACATCAACAATTGTCCCCTATTTGTGTCGTTTGGCGCAATCACCATACGCCACCTAGTAACTGTTACATGGCCATGCTCTGGATCGTACTGTGTGTGTGTGTGCGCGCGCGCTGCTGCTGCTGCTGCCACTCTATCCGATTGCCATTAAAATCACTCATTTCAGCTCGTGCCGCGCACTCATGGCGGCACGAACACCCGAAACACCGAAGAACCGACCGGATCCGCTTTCCCAGTTCCGCGAAAGCCGAGATCCGGCCTTTTAAGCGACGAGAAGCAGTGCCCAACCGAAGAGACAGAGAGAGGGCGAGATCTACATGTAGAGAGCGCCGGGAAGCGACAACGGTTTTACCTTCGCTCCCATTCGACCAGCCATGCTCCCGTCGCCCGTCCTCTCGTGTTGTGGGTGGCAGTCGACTCCGATGCTGTGGGGAGAGGGTGGCGAGTGGCGAGTGGGTGAGGAGCATTATCAATGATTTTAGTCGGTAGAATCCCTCTGCGTGTGGCGTGCTTGCTTCTATGGTCGAAGAGCTGACGCTGGTGGATATATCGGTGCCTTTCGGCGCGGATCGGTTGCCCGTCCGCGTTCGCGTTCGCGTCGGCGGCAATCGGCTACTGGCCCCGAAGTGAGCAGTCAATTGGTGATGAGCACGCTGGAAGCGCGAGTGCGAGGCGACGAGTGAGCGGTCGTCCGAGCTTCCCGAGCCGTCGGAAGCTGGCAGCACGTCCGTGGCCAGCCGCGTAAACACACACGCAGGCGGCAGTTCATCTTACGCCGTGCAAGGTGTCGGACGCAGTGCGCTTCGGTTGCAGCGGTTGGTGTGCGGTGCACTTGAGCGGTGAAGTCGTTAGAGACGACGGCGGTCGTGCGGTCCTGTACTGCGAATTTCCGCGTGCAATTTAATGAAGCGTATGAGTACGTGAACCGCACTCGCGTATATGTGTGTGTGTAGAGGTGGGAGAGGGCATCATGCAGTCTAGTGTTTCTGGCGAACGCAAAAAGTGTACGATTAGTGTTATGTTTTGTTTCGCCAGTTTGCAATGATTGTAAACTATCGAACTAGCCTGACGTATGGCGGGGTCGCTATCAGTGTGGATTGGGTTTCATAGTGACAAAAAGATGTTTCCTTCATGATGATAATGTAGCTGATAGTGTGGGGGTATTGGTACTTAGTGTTATTACCTCGATAGACAAGCGTTGATTGATCGCAACGAATGATCGTATTGACTTGTGTGACGTTTTATACGATGCTGCTTGTTAAAAGGCATTCAAAGTGTTGCGAATAACGTGCTTTAACTAAGTCGTCTTTTAAGGTGAACTGCTAGATGGATAGCCATCTAATGGATAGTCATCTTGCACTCCAGTGCACAAAATAAACTATCATACCGTGCCGAATGCATCCCTCACCCGTGGCAAAACCGTGGCAGCGCACCGGAGGCATTGTGATTATTATGTGCGCTTCGGGTTGTGCAGTGCGATTTCGCGATTTCACAGTTGGTTGCATCGCGTACGGTACCTGCCGATATAATTGTACTAAACTTCGAGCAAGCTTCCCCATCGGAGCGACTTGCGAGACAGTCGACAGCAGCTCTGCCCTGCTCTCTGCGGTGTGTGCTGGTGGTGATGAGGGTGCATCTTGGACTTTGCTTGACCACCACCGCGGCTCGCACCAGATGTAAAGAAGTGTTATTTGCGCGATACGGCACGTCCGCGGAAGGCCTTGCCGGCGTCCTCGCGCGCGCACCGGGTACTTCCATCTGCGAAGTGGGTGTGTGTGCGTTTTTTTTTTGCTATATTTTATTCGTAAGTTTGTGTTTGATTGGTGAGATTTCTTTCCCACCGTACGCATGAGTGGATTTGAATGGTCGATCTTTCGAATCGGCAATGGAAACACGGGTCGTGTCGGAATGTGAACCTATATCAGAGTTTCCGCTTTCAAAAAGATGGCCCAGCGGTAGGCGCAAATGATGAGAACGCGCTCCGAATGTTGCCTCAGTTCTGTTGAGCTGTGTCAGCTATAATATCCAAACCGTATAGCCCGTCTATATAACGTCAGAAATCCCTCGCCCAATTTGGCCTTAGTTTCTGTGCGCACAAAATAGACCGTTTGCAATTAGAAAAGAAAAACACAACGGATATTACGCTGGGTTGTGAACCCATCCGTAACATAGAAATGCGATGCACTTCCTCAGAATGTTCCGGCCGAAGCGTGTCCGATGTGCCTTGTTCCCATCAACGTGCCAATCACAGCTCGGTATCACTGCATTAGCCGGATTTGCTGGTGGACGGGTCTAGGCACGATCATAAAAGCATCCGTGACGTTTCCGGAGCGTACTCGCTTAAAGGCAAATCATAACAAAACGACCAAACATACCGCGACCCACCACAGAGAGGAAGGGTGTCAGCGGGCGGCGCCAGGTGACCCAGGAGAGGAGAGCTGTTTGGTACGCAGTGAGACACCACCCGGTGCGAGAGAAACTTTGTGTTAGGAAAAGCATAGTATTTGCACGTTTGGAAACAAGTATCGCACACCGTGTGCGAAGGTCGATGGAACTGCCGCTTCCTATCCAGGCCCGGTGTGTGTGTGTAGTGTCTGTAACGTCTTGGCGGGTGGAATAAAATGTACACACTTCTCTGTGTCGACGACCCAGTGGCACATCCGTACATGAATGTTGAAAACGCTCGCACACATCAAACGCTCCAAACCCACCACCAGCCTTAGTCTTCTGCCTGTCAGTCTGCTGCTAACCGTCCAAAGTCGGCCCTCCTGGCGCTGGCTGGCTTAGTACACGTCGGTATCATCGGGGGCTTCGACTTCAAAAGTGTTCCTCCAATCCAATCCGCACCGCGGTGAGGGTGTCGCGTGCGCGAAGCTGACCTCGCGGCGCGATTCTTTAGACAGGCGCAGGTCACGCCGACTAAAGAGCAATAATTCTCCGACTCGTTTCGTAGGTGAATGCCGATCTTTATTAAAGTTACAATCGAATTT
>KB672980.1:170341-269076 GCA_000349145.1 Anopheles dirus
GTCCAAACGAAGCGCAGCGAATTTGACAGTTGCGCTTGGAGTTGCGCTGGGAGTTGCGCTTCGTGTAGACCAGGCTTAAGCGATTAAAATAAATTGCGGAATTTTTATGAAAGACAATTGCAGTATGTTGCTTAGTCGAGTGGACGGTTACTGAGACAGAACATGCTACGTAATCGAAATCTAAGCATGTTTCTTTATGTTAAGTTAGCTTTGAGACGTGCGACCAAGACCCTGTATATGCTTATCATCGTTTATAATGTTTGTTTTTTCTTCTATCATCCACAGCAACAAAAATTCCTCAAGCGGCCAGCTGACGATATCGATTCCGCCTCCGATTCCTATGAGCCACCGGTAAAGCTACAGCACAACGGATCCGAGAATCTTACCAAATTCTCAGTCGAGATCGTTCAACAGCTGGAGTTCACGACATCGGCCGCAAACTCGCAACCCCAGCAAATCAGCACGAACGTCACGGTCAAAGCTCTAACCAATGCATCTGTCAAGAGCGAAGGATCTACGGCCAATGGTGGCCCCGGTGGAACCGGAGGCGGGAACGGTATGCCTGGCCAGCAGCAGCAGCAGCAGCAACCAAACAACAATCCTACACCGTCCCCGCACATGCACGATCTCGGCAATATCGTCGATTTCAAGCAGGAACCGGAGAACGAGTTTGCGGATCTGTCGGCGGCCTTGGAAAAGGATGCGGCGGCCAACGGTCACTTCCCAGGGCTGTCGGACTTTATCGGGGACGATACGAACGATGAAAACGACACCTTCAAGGATCTCATATCGGATCTCTCGGACTTCCAGTCCGATTTTCTCGACTTCGAGGAAAAACCGCAACCACCGATGCAGCAGCAGCAAGCGCAAGGACAGCAGCAGCAGCCATCACACCAGCAGCAGTCACAGATGCAGTCGCAGCAGCAGCAGCAGCAGCAACATCAACAGCATCAACAGCACCAGCAACACCAACAGCTCATGCAGTCGCAACAAGCTCAGCAGCACATGCAGCAGCAGCATCACCCGCAACAGCCACCGCAGCATCATCAGATGCAACACCAGCAGATGCATCTGCAACATACTCAGCAGCAGCAATCTCAGCAGCACCAATCTCACCCTACAGCAGGTGGACAGCAAATTCTATCGCCCCTACAACAGCAGCAGCAGCATCATCGGCCACATACGCAGCAGCATTCACAGCAGCTTCAACAACACCTACAGCACCAACTCCAGCAGCATCAGCAGATCGAGGTGAAGCAAGAAAACTGTATCAAGCAGGAACACCCCAGTCCAGGACTGCTGGACAACATGGGCATGAAGCGAGGAGGCCCGCTAACTCCACAGCAACAACAGCAACAGCAGCAGCAGCAACAACAGTATTCAAATGCATTTGGCGATGGAATGAGTGGGGGACCTGGCAGTGGGGCGGGAACCGGACCAATGGCAAAGCAGCGACCCGGCGCTGGATATGGCAATGCGCAGAACGGTCCCATGTCCGAGCTATCGCCAGCAGCGCAAACACTTAAGCACATGGCGGAGCAGCATCAGCACAAGAACGCCATGAACATGGGCTTCCCGCGAGCAGGGCCGCAAGGGCCACCGCAAGGTCAGCAGAGACCGCCGCCCTTCTCGGAGTTTGGTCAGTTTCCGGGCAACGACTTCATGAACGCCTCGGTGGGTGGAGCGGGTGGCCCCGTGGGCGGTGGCAACGGGCCGGTCGGTGCCGGTTCCGTTGGTTCGCTCCCGATGGGCGGTGGCGCTCCCGGAGCCGGCGCTGGTGTTGGTGGTGGTCCGGGCAATGGTACGGTTGCTGGCGGCCAGTTCCACAAGGCGAACGTTCCCCCGTTCCCCGGTGCCGATCTGATCAAGCAGGAGCTGTTCGCATCTCAGAACGATTTCGATCTCAAACCCACACTAAACCGGCTTCAGTCGTCGATGGGCCCGAATGGTCCAAAAATGGGTCCGGGGCCACCGGGAGGCTTCGTGAAGACGCCTAACCAACAGCAACAACCCCCACCACAGCAGCAGCAACAGCAGCAACAACAGCAACAGCAGCAACAACAGCAACAGCAGCAATACTCGCCATACGGCTCACCCGGAGGTTTACCAAACCATGCCGGGAGTCCCGGGCCAGGTTTTATGCCTGGTCCCCGTGGAGCTGGCGGTGGACCGGGTTCCGGACCGAACCAGGGTCCGGCAGGTGGACCCAACGTCACCGGAGCGGGTGGCCCCGGTGGTCCTGGGGGTGGCGGCGGCGGTGGTCCGGGCGGTGGAGGAGGTGGAGGTGGAGGCGGTGGCGGTGGCGGTGGTAATAACTCGAACGGCCCTGGTGGCAACGGTGGACCTAACAATAGTATGCCTCCGCGAGGTGGTGGACCGAACGGTGGCCCGATGCCGGGGGCGCAGAACTCAACAATGCTTCAGATGAAGCAAACGCAACAGCTGCACATCAGTCAACAGGGACCGGGAGGTCACGGCATTCAGGTAAGTTTTTATTTGCGTGCCGAACTTCTTCCAGCTCGCTGTAGGTAGTGTATGTTTCGATGTTTTCGTCGCTGTGTAGGTAAATACGGTCCGTTTCATTGTGCAAAGAATTTGTTTTCAGGTGATCTTTCGATCACGAGGGTTATACTATACGTTTTTCATTCATAGTTAGATATAAGCATGTTCAACAATATTGCTTGCTGTACAGTAACAATATGTTGCACTGTGCAAAAGCTTTGCCATCGATTAGGTTGATTGCGCATGGCAAATATTAGCAGTGCAACAGTACCATACTAACATCCTTAACGTGAGCAACGAAGGTTGAACCTTACCTGCTCGTTTGACTTTGGGTATACTCAGTCTTGATGAACAACACGGGCGTAAGTGTTCGCCGACCGTACTGCGAATGCATCCGACCAGTGATCAACGTCCATCTGGCATACACTTACGGCCCTGGTGCTGGCAGCAGGGAAGCAACATCTCTTACAGACATCATTACAGTACCAGACGAGAGTGCGCGCGCGCGCGCTTGGTCGCTTGGCAGTCCACACGCAAGTGGTGTTTATTGACAACGTCCTCTCCCTCCTACATGGGGGAGTGTGAGATGGGGGAAGGGGGAGAGGGGGCTATGGACGCTCTCTGGGCAGCGAGGCAACCGCTAGCAGCAGTAACAGAGCGGGTGATACCGCAATTAATGCGCTTGCAAAAAGCGCAAGGAACTGCATCCATCCAAACAGTAATTTGCATTAATTATTCCAGAAACAAATCAATCCCGAAGCATGCCGCCGGGGCCGCCGACGCGCCGCCGTGGCCTGGTCGCGGGAAAGGGCAGCAGTAGAGTCGTTCGTTGCCTGCGCTCGGTGCTATTCCGCCAACTCTTAGTGCCAGTGGAGGTATTGTCTTACTTAGTGTTTTGTTTGGCTGGGTGTGTGTACGCGTGCGTGCGTGCGTGCGTGTGCACATACCGTCGTGTGGTGCACGTTAACCGGAGAGTAGGGTTTCAGTTTTTCCTCTTCATTTTCTCGCCATTTTGCACCGTTGTGCACATTTGCTGCACGTGTACCGAGCAATCACTTGCGAAATCGGTTGACTTTGTTTTCTTGTATGCGCGGACGAGCATACGGGCCCCATAAGCGGGCACTGCAGCAAAAGTGGGAGAGAAGATTACGAGGAAAATGTGATACACCGGTGAGGAGAGGGCTGCAACGTGGTGCTGCAGCAGAAGCAGAGGCGGTCACGAGTTGGTTTGGTGGAAACGGACGTTCAATCGCGCGGTGTCGCAGTTTTTTGTGTTGTTGTTTCGTAGATTATTTTTTCCATAGTAGATAGATTTGAATATGTTTCGGAACTTTTTGCCTGACGCATCAATGCGTGTCTAAAAGCGTGTATGTGTGTTCCGATCAATGAGCGACAATTAGGGTCTATTGAGTTTCGAATGCTGTGTTCGTTAGTAGTAGATGCAGATACCACGTCATTGTGGTTATGATCATAGAGAGTCATATCTGCCTATGGCTGTCGTTGATACGTGTAAAT
Source organism: Anopheles dirus (assembly GCA_000349145.1). Classification (NCBI taxonomy): domain Eukaryota; kingdom Metazoa; phylum Arthropoda; class Insecta; order Diptera; family Culicidae; genus Anopheles; species Anopheles dirus. The sequence continues at coordinate 174,359 of KB672980.1, forward strand.
GAGTTCATGAGTTTTTTTTATGTTTTCATGAGTTTTTTTTATGTTCTATAAAATATTGCTGTATTTGTAACCGAAATTTAACCAAGCTTTCTCGTTCAGTATTATCGAAGGAAAACACAAGAGCCTCTAATTTATTTTCATATGAAAGAATATATTTCAATCGTTAGTGCTGCATAGCATTCACATAACAGCATAGAACATAGGTGAACATTTACGCCAATCACATCATCGTTATTTCTAACGATGTGGATGATACAATTTACAAAGAAGTTTATGGTTTTTATTCGCGTTGTTGAAACTCTTCTTCACTGAAAAGACGCATAGTTCTTCAAATTTAAGTGCGGATGATGAAATTATTGCCTGCAGGACATTTTGGTATGTTCGCCACGCTGTCTACACTCTCGGGCATGAGGAGAACATGTGCTCCAAAGTAAGATCCAATTGAACGACCGACCTGTTTGATAAAAAAATATCAGCACAAGATATCTTCTTATTTATTAGCATGTACAACCAAGATCGTTGTTGGGATGAAGTTTTTAGTTGGTGGGCTCATCATTGTTTGCGCTGTCTGTGTTCCATATCAATGATAAACTATGGGGTTATAACTGCGGGTAACAAAAACAAACGGTAAAGCGTTAGTAGATCAGACATCTTAAAAAACATATCTTTTCAATCTGTTCAAGTAACTTATTTACTGCATTTCTGCAGTAAATGTTATTGTAAGCCTGCAAGCTAATTTAGATAATGATATTTTTCATTATGTCTACAACAAGTTCTCACTTCTTCGGACGTTGAAAAGCCGTCTTTTCCGTTTCATAAAAAGTTTGCATATTACCGACATAACCTGTAAAAGCTGTATAATGGCGAATTGAAAAGACGAAAATGTATGCCTTATTGATCGTAATTAGGTATTATTACTAACGCATCTGGTATATTGTCCTGAAAAACTGTGATGATTGTACAGTAGATTATCGAATGCTGTTTCAAACATCGCTTCGCTATAATGGTTTCAGTAGCTGGCGTTCCAAACGCGCAATTGCTTTGTATTTTTCCATTATGTTGAAGTAGTGATTGGATTTTGGCTGACACTTGTGTTCAATTTCACTGCATGCACTTAGGGGCGACGGTTTTAGAAGGAAACATTCCTGCGGCACGCATTCCGCCGTTCGCTTTACGCCCCCTCACACCGTCTCCCCTTGCTATTTTCCAATGGCTTGGTACGCGCCGTGGAAACGCGTGCGCCCGGCAGAGGGGAGCACTCCGACTCGTCCCGGGGAACAGATTCTCGAGGGCGCACACACCAGCAGAAGCCAGGACCATAAATCGCAAAACTGATCATGTTTCCGGGAGAGTTTAATGGGTTTTGCGAGACCCTTATATTTCATGTTTATTACCGGGAATGCTGCTGCTGCCGCTGTTTCTTTTGCAGCTTCTTTCGATGAACGTTTCGGGTATAGGCATTTGCACCACCACTATGACCCGCTTACTACCGGTACTACTACACGCTTCCTAGCCAGCCAGGAGAGAAAAAACGACCATGGTGTGATGTCGGCAATGATTATAATGATCCCTGTGCTGCCAATGATAATGATGTTGCGAATGTTGTCGACGAGTGTCGGCGGTGAGTGTGCCATTTGGGTTGTGTGTATGTAGGGACGCGCGCGCGCGTATGTGTGTCTGTGTGTGGCGTTTGTTGGTGTGGCGTATGAACGCCTTTTTCATGTCTTGATACGATATCGATCCAGTTTTTACATTGAACGGTTTAGGCAGTTAGCGGATAGCTAATTGCATTAAACCGATAGCTTCCGTAGGAGGATTTTCTAACGCTTTTGTTATGAATGCTGCGATGAAATGAATTCAGGCGGCTGGTGCTTAATACCATACGCTCTACTGGTTCGAAGCAGTATTAGTACATTTTGAAACCTATCGTTGAGATGTTTTCTGAAAGATACATAATCGTAAACGCTAATAAGATGCTCGTATATTAAATTGTTTTTTTCAACATTCATTGCGATTAGTCATACAATAAGTTATAGCATTAGCGCAACTACAACTACAACTTTGCTCCTTCATAAATGTACTAAAACCACCAATGTACTAAAAACTTTTTTGTATTGAGGAAAGTTATTAAACAATATTAAATTAAGCTGACTGAATCAGTTTTGGCGAGCATTATCTTGTGCATGAATGACTGAAAATCATATTTGAAATGTACTAACTGTAAAATGTACTAATACTTGTACTAACACTTGTACTAAACACATTCGTACCAGTTTTTTCTGATTTTACTGCAAAAAAACATGGAAATATCGTCAAAATAGGCAGAACTCATTTCACATTCAATGGAAATATGAAACGTTGGTGAAATTTTTCCAGTGCGAAAAGACTCGTCAAAGCAATGATGATCAATAATATCAATCAATTCAACAAGGGATCATAAATGCCAATCAATTAATTTGATCAATCAGTTTGCAATCTATTTTATTTTTTTAATGTAAATTTTCTTGAAAGTATATATTCGGTTGGATTTTGATGTTTCAGTATTATTTATACAGCAACGGGAAGGTTTTCCGTGTGGGATTCAACAAAAGTTTCAAACTAAAGTTGCCAGTTTCTGGAATGTTTCAACTCATGCTCGTAAAAGGTGGTCTGTTGAATGAAATTTTACATCCACCTCATCTTCTTATGAGCATACGGACTACGGGCTACCGCTGGAGTTAATTTTAGGGACATGACTGATTTTTTACGATCATCACTTGCTGCGTAAAGACGTCATTAATCATACAGGAATGCTATAACATTTCATGAGCTTTACTCACCCACCGTTAGTTCGTTCTGATTATATAGGGTGCACCCGTGGCCGTGCATTTTGCCCGGATAAGCCCGTTAGTAGTTTTCCAGCGATTTCCTCTGCTCGAAGTTGGATTAGCCCCACTGGCGGCCTCCCGTATTTGATGTGTCAATATCCATTCTTTGACGCAAATTTGATAGCGCCATTAATCCTTCCGCCATATCCAATTATTGGTGCCGAATTTATTGACCAGCACCAGGATAGAGGAATAAGTTTCAATTGACTGTTAAAATATGCAAGAGGTGTTTTTGGTGTGCTCATCTCACGTGAAATGTGATTTATCTTACAAATTGGATCAAATTAGACACTACAGTTGCGAAATCTGCTCTGAAATTCATTTTTTTTCTTTCTAATTTTATCGATTCATAATCATGCAAGCATTTCTTAATTATTTCACAGGTAAGCACCAACTGCGAGACTACCATTGCGCGCCAGTCTAAAAGGAGCAACAAAACTGTGCACACGGTAAGCTCATTACATTATTTTGGGTTCAACGCAATGAATTCGAACGGAGGAGGTGCCGCGTCTGTTTGCAAGATTTTGGATTTACTGTTTTCTGTTCTTCTCATTCGCTAATGAACTGCTGCCAAAACATTCGAGCATGTTGGCAGTCTGCCCATCGAAGTCGCTCAGCGACATGTTGTCCAGTGTCAAAGCTTCAATATTCAATACTGGCAAATGTTCGCCTGAGCACGCCTGCTTGGATCACCTTCTGATTCTTTGTACGTACCCAAACAAAACACATTGTTAGTAGAAGCACTCCAAACTTGACGAGACACACCTTTGCGATCGATTCTTAATGATAAAATTGATGCATCGTCACCGAAAGCGCGCATGAACGTCGGTTGCATTTATTGGCTGGTGTCTACTAGCTACTAGGGATCGACGCATGCACGCGCGTTCGCCACCAGACACCACCCGGTGACAATATACAGTGCCATTATGACGCGCTTGCCGCACTAGTGCAGTGTCTATTCCGGATGAATTATGGAAAATTCATTAGATTACGGGCCTAATACTACCTCTGGGGTATGGTCGGTGCATTCGGGTGTTTTGTGCTTCAACAGAATCTTCCGGAAGTAGTGAAAACTACGACGGTGTACGTTTGATGAGGATTTGATTTTGGCACGGTTCGCCATTAATGGATCGGTAGATTAGGAGCAAAAATGGAGCTATTTCTATTGGATTTATTTTGTAATTAGCGTCGAGTGTTTGTTTGGAGGACTAAGAGATATTCGGTAGCATAAATATGGTGTACGCGAGGGGTAGGAATGGTTTGATTTTGATTGATATACGTACCTTTTGATTATTTTTAAGTATTTTTTAAGTATATTCAACTATGTACTCTCGATTTACATAATTTCGTATTGTTATGAGATCTTAAACTTTAAACCGACCGCTGCTCCTTGTAACACACGACCCGTATATCTTACAATCAGCTACATTCTAATCTATACACTCGGTTCCAGCGCACAGGTGAACCTGCTGTCAGAAAATGTAATGAAGCTGAATTAATGATTATGCAATCATTGTCAAAGATGGCGTTTGCTTGAGGGAACGCACGCGATGTATACCGCTGTATAGTTATTTTTCCGTGTGCTTCTCAAGGACTGTTTACATTCTCAACTTTATTAAAGAAAAAATGACTCCTAGAATAACGACTAGAGAGAGAGAGAGAGAGAGATAGAGAGAGATAGAGAGAGAGAGAGAGAGAGAGATAGAGAAAAGAGAGGGAAAAGAAGAAGAGGAGAATTGTTGGAAACGTTAAAAAATCAATCAAATAAAGCGCCCACATGTGGGGCTTGGTTGTGTGACGGATTTTGTATAACTCGTCGGAGTTCGACACAGAAAGGTTTCAGCAATATGGAGTCATCGAACACACCACCGTGGCATGTGCCTCGGTGACCATATGCACCATCCCTTCCCCGAAAGAGTGTCCGAAACCGGTCACGTAAGGGATCACAGCACCATTTATCTATCACTAAGTGAAGCTTTCAAACCATTTGCCTTAATGAAGCTGATAGTAGCACGGTCATGTGCCTGGGATTGGCAGACATCACAAGCGGCGACTATGAATCTACATACACGGGCACCCGCAAGTCGATCAAACGTATGGTTTATTTCACCGTCGCATGCTTCTGGTGCGACGACAATACGCTCGGACGCTGGATTTACCATGCCAGACAAACCGACCCCAGTCCGTCACTCATTTGCCTGCCCGTTCTGTTGGAATAAAAGAGCGGCTCTCCTTTCTACCCTTCCACATGATTTGTTTGGCGAGAAGATAGTTAAATATAGTTACCACTCGATGGTGCTTCGTAACAATCGCTGCAGACTTTCCCGTGATGACATGGAGCTGACCTGTGCTGGATAAGAAGCTGGAGCAGTCTGTTCTTGAAACACCCCATCGGTGGTGTTTCATAACAAATACACTGGACTTTCCATGGGAAGAAATGCTGCTAGGCTGAGCTCTGAATGTGATGATGATATTGGAGGTCTCAACTTGTCTTTACTCCTTTATAATAGAGCATATTTAATATTAGATTTCAGCTTGATTTTACCATCGTTTTTAATCGTTTGCTCTAAGTTGTCCCCTCAGGGACACCAATGTTCTAAAAACGCTTCATACTGTTGTATGTGTTTTACACTGTTTGTATATTGTGTGAAAACATCAAAAACAGGACATGTGAAATAAGATTTAACCAAACAAATTCATTAACAAATTTATACAAAAACAGATAAAAACTGTGCACTAAACTTGTATCGTTTGCGAAGCGTTTGGAAAGAATCTGGTAATGCAATGAAGCGAATATTTCGTAATTAGAGTTTTATTGTATCAAATAAAACAAACGATTCCCAAAATTGAAAATGGGTTCTTAAAAATAAAATCCATTGAGCTGTGATTCAAAACACATCCATTTTATTAAGCAAACGGGAAACGAGAAGCTTGTTCTATAAAACACCAGTGCCGCGCCGTGTAGAGAGCATAAATCGTTGTGTTTGATCGTGATATTGTAGCTACAAATGGCTATTAGCAAACTCATTGCGTCGGAGGTTTACTTAACGTTCCCGGGGCAAGCACAGCTTGCTAATGAATGGGATTACGCGGCATGATAGCAATGTAGGACAGCTTCTGCTGTTTCTCGGCCGCAGATATGAACTTACTGCCGATCGTAACTTCTTTCGGTATCGCTTTCTTTTTCCCGGCGTTGAGATGCTCTTTCTGCTGCTGGCCCACTCTCACCTTCGGTGGCGTCGTGCCCAAATCGAGCAGATGTCTTACCGCCGCGATCGATTTTTCCTTCAGCGCGAATCGTCTGCCGTCCCGTTGGTCCAGCGCACCGTCAGCGGTTCCGAACGGAGCCACCTTGACGATGTTTCGGCTGCTTTCCTTACGGCGGTAGTAAATCACCTCGCCGAGCAGCGTGATCATCGCGAGCGCTAATCCGACCAGCGTAGCTATGAACACCCCGCCCAGACTTTCCAGCGTGATGCCCTCGCTGTCGTCGGTGTTGGGGCACTGGCCGCGGGCCGAGTTGTTCCAAAACTTGGCCGTAATCGACTCGAAGTAGCGCTTCTTCTGCAGCTCCAGTATGAAGAAGCTCAGCTCGTCCTGCAGATGGCTGCCCTGCTGCACTGCGATACCGTACGGCTGCTCGGCAAACACCTCGCCCACCTCGGTGAAGTTACAGTTGCGTGATATCTCGTACCGTATTTCGGCCGAATCGTGTATGAACGCGAAGTCGGCGTCGAGCCGCTCGTTCACGCGCCGAAACCCGTCGGCAGCCGTGGCCACCGGTTCGGCCGTCTCGATCGCGGACAGGATGTTGATGTACTGCTCCTTGATCGGGTAGTCCCACACGCGGTACTGGGCCTGATCGTTGCCACTGGACAGCGTCAGATTGCGCCACATCTGGTACAGCACGTCCTCCGCGTGCTTCATGTTGCGGAAGTAGTCGTGCGTATCGGAGCCCTTCACGACCGTGTACTTGATGCGGCTCTGGCGCGACAGCTGCTCCAGCGACTGGACCGGCGTCTGCATGCGTTCGACCGTGAGAAAGGCGGCCAGGTTTGCCGTAAACGTGGCGAGCATCAGCACAACGAACAGCCAGTACGCGGCAACCAGCGTTCGGCCGGAGAGGGCCTTCGGAGCCTCGCCCCCGCCCTGCGGGGTGAAAGAGGTTAACGCAAACCAGAAGCTTTCCTTCAGCGTAAACTTCCTACGGAAAAGAAACGAACCCAATCAAGAGCCTCAACTGTTCGGGAAACTTTGCCGGAGGCCTCACTGTACTTACCGACACTCGTACGAATAAGCTTCCTTGTTGTTTTTGGCGCTGTACGGTGAAAACTTATCCAACAGCCACAACATCACGGCGGTGGCAACGATCGCGAGCAGAATGCTCAGCCAAACCTCCAGCCGCAGCACGGTCATGAACTTGAACAGCGACGTCTCCCGGACCGGCTTGCGCATCGCTATCAGGATGCCCGTTTGTTCGAAGTACGGTGCGACGAAGTCGACCACCTCCTCCCGTTCGGCGGTCATCTTCAGCGCGGCGATAGCGAAATCGATCTCACCCACCACCAGCTCCCCGATCAGTCCGTCCCATTTGCCGTCCGCATCGCGCATCCCGAACGTGCCGTTGCGCGGCGCAACGAGATCGTAGTCAAAGTTCATAACCACGGACAGCTCATGCAGGAAATCGATACAGTACCCCTCCCAGATCGGTTCACCGGTGGCCGGATGGCGCAGGATCTCCCCAGTCGGGCGTCGCTTGCGATAAGCCCACGGAATGGATTCGGTCGTCCCGATGCGGAAAAAGCGTTTGCTCGGACGAAGGGTTTCGTTCGACGCCATCACCACTTCACCTTGCACCAAACTGCCAATGGTCGTTGCCGCCGGTGGTGGTTGCAACGGGCTGGTAGAGTTCTGACCCGTCGGTGAAGTGATAATCGAGAGATTGAGATTAGGGCGCACCATATCGCTCTCTTGGGTGATCCAAAATTGTGCCATCGAGCCCATCTTGTTCTGTAGCGCGTCCTGTGCCGCGGTTGCTCGTTCGTAAGGCTCCGGATCCGGCTCGGGTGTGCAATTCAGTGCGTGAACCACTGGTAATGGGACTTCGACGGACCATTGAAGCAGTAACTCTAATACGTTCTCCAGATGCGCTTCCATGGGATCGAAGGGATCCGGACAAATGCAGGGTAGCAGTTGTTGTAGCAATATACAGCACGTACTAACGTCCAAGTGCAAACGATTCATTTCGGGATAACTATCGGCGTAGGCAAATTTGTCACTTTCCATGTCCGTAAACAGCAGATTCCACTTCTCCGGCTTTCGCACTAACCCACCGTCGATGGCTTTTTGCAAAATGGCATTCATCTGCGCCGTTCCAGCCACGACCGCGTAGAACGCTGGATATGGACGAATATTTGTTATCCTGCCCACCGTATCCTCATCAAGCTCACCGAACACAATGGCCCGGAGGTATGAATCGGTGATGAGCAGATATATCGTAGCATCTACCTCCTGAAGGTTGGGCAAGATGTAAACTACATCGTTACCGGCACGCGCCAGCAAGAACGCTTCCATTAACTTCACGTACGTTTGCACGGACAGGTCGACATGGAAATAAGGAACACCGAACTCTCTCGCAGCACCCGATATGTACTTCGAATCGATCCATGTGACATCCAGCAGTAGAGAGACTCCTGTAAGAAAGGCGGCACAAACTACACCAACGAAAAATAATTATAACACTGCAGCAATGTTAGTTTTGAACAATTGGAAAATCTTACGCTGTTCATTATCAACAAACTGAAGACGATTTCGATCGTACTCAATGTAGTAATCTTGCACCGTGATGCCTTTAACTTTGGTTAACACTTTCTTGATGGCGGCAACGGCCGTTGACGGTACGTTCGTTTGTTCCGGTTCGTGCACTATCACTGACGGATAAAATAAGGTGGAAGAATGAGGTAGATATTAAGAACAGTATGAGGCAAATCACACTCCTCCAACTTACCAATCGCAACCAAAACGTTGCCTTCTGCATCATACGTCACATTGCTTGATGTTGTTGGGTGAACCACTGCCCAGAGAAGAATTAAATGCATCACAAGCATCATGAACTTATTGGGGTATAGAACGTATAGAAGTTTTCTTCCGTGTCGCGTGATCAATCCACTTTCCTGAAGTGCTGGAAATCGAATGACGGGCTACCTTGAGGTAGGACTCTACGCTAGGCAATTGTTCAGAAATGCTAATTCGCGTTTGGAACCATATTCATTCGGACAAATTATATTTTTGTAACCTTTTGCTTCGCTTGCGTTGAGGTAAACCGTTCTCCTCCTTCTCCTTTCTCCTGAATTCTCCTTTGACAGTTGGAGCACTGAATTGGCTATCATTTCCCGGGAATTACCATTTATTATCCACGTCTACCAAAAGCATTCCAATAGTCGGCCGTCCTGCTTTCACTGTGTGTGACACATTCGTGCTTGCCTCGGTAGTTCATAATTAATTCTTTAAATCACTACCTCAACGATAAGGAGCTACGGAAACAGAACAGATACATTGTCTGGGTCAACCAACGTATCTGCATACCAGGATTGACGTAGACGCATAAGTAGTTTCGAGAGAATATGGGATTTAGAAGTGAACTTTATTCTCGTACCCCATCAGGCTTTGTATGTAACGCCAGAATCTCGACGATCCGCTACAAATAGGATATGGGTATATGTACACTCTGCCAGGGCCGTTAAATATACGGAAAAGTAAAACTATCAAAATGATGCCTCCGATGGTAGCTAACACGAATGTATGTGAAGTGATTCTGCTTCTCACGCTAAAGGGGAAAACAGAAGTTTATGCGGTAAGCGTTATGTAGCACCAAATAGTTTAAATTGTAAAGTTTTGTTTGTTTGTTCAAACCTTTTGCATTGCTTTCCAGACCTTTCAGATTTTGTTCGTGGCAAATTTGTGTGAGAAAATGTGTGGCTATTGACGATTAGTTGATTCTTTATACTCCTTTCCAAATTGCGATGGATTCGTTGCAGTTCAATTATTGTTTCCCCTTCGCACGGAGCCACGTACTCTACGGACACCTGTGGTTCTCGTTTATCAGGTCTCCTGTTGTTGTGTAGCACTTTCATTTTATTGGCCAATTCGCACAATCCACGACAAAATATTTCCGGTCCCAGTTTTACACATTGAATGTGCCAATGTTTTGATAAGTTGCTTTGTTTTCCGAAATCGATTGTACATTCTGCTTGGGTAACTAGATGCAATGTACGTGGAGGTTAATGAGCTTTTTCTTTCCTCCATGATTTTGAAAAAGTTTTGTACCGGTTAACGTTTGTTGTGCTATAAATCAGTGTTTGTTATTATTTTTTTGTGAACTCTTAATGTGCGAAAATATAATAAAAAAAAAACAAAAATATTCTTAGTTGTGTTATCTTCCAAGAGATGGCGCCTCTCCACTGAAGTTACAGCGGCACAACGTGCCAGTGCCTGCTACGGTATTTACGATTGTGTTTATTTTACTGAATAATAGCTGAATAACGGCGGTTCAGTTACTTTTTTCCATTTTACTCATATTGTAGAGTGCTCATGCTGGAGCTGTGCCAAATATTAGAGTATGTGTCGAACAACAACTTCCTTCCTTCGATTAGAACAACGTGAGGTGCATGAAAAGCGCTCAACGTATTGAACGTCTATCTTGGGCCCAGTGATTTTTACGTGTGCCTACCGAGGACGTGTATAAATCGATTTTCGATTTTCAGAATGTTTCCATTCACGGCGGATAATTTGATCGTGTTGTAGAGCGTATACAGTGTTTTTGTACTGTTTGCAATTGCAACCATACTGCGAGAATCTTCGGTTAGTGTGAGGTCAATGCTGTTTTAATATTAATTCTGCTTTTACTCTCGTTTCGCCTTGACTGTTCGATATGCGTCAAATCATACAGTGTCATATATGTTTTATTGTATATTCGTTGTATTTTTTTTACTCATGTGTTAGTTTCGTTTGTTTCATATTCGTACCACGATGCTGAATACAATGCAAGTAAAGAGCTTTGGATAGACCTAAGCAGTACCACCAGCGTATATGGTAGTAATGAAGTTATTGCAGCCCGTAGCTGCAACCATATTGGAAAATAGGAGAAACGGAAATTATCTACCACCTTCAGAGAAAGTATCCCAACGTTGCTGCATCAGTTAATAACCTCCACCGCAGTGCTGTGGACAAAATGGAGCTTTTTTGCGGATAAGTAGATGAAAACTCCCCGCAAAGTCCATGAACGCGGGCGCGGAACGTTCGTGAGCGCACATATACGTCCCGCAAGAGAATGGCGAGGAGCAAAAAAAAAAACAAAAACGAGACGAAAACGGAACGACAACGTTCGTCGCACCATTTGAGTCACTCGTGCCGGGCACGGTTTTACAACCCGTATGCAAATGTACGAGTTATTTTCTCCCGCGTGTGATAAAGTCGCGATTCATACGGTGGCAGTTGGGTTAACAGTAACCTCGCTACGCATAGCGCGCTGACCGACAGCAACGGTAGCAGCGATGAATTAGTTCCTTGTGCATCAGAATTGTTGAAATAAACTCGCTCGGGTTAAAAAAAAACTGCAGCGAACCTAACAAAAACCGATGGAAATGTATCCGCGACACCCAACGGGTCGATTGAATGACAAAATCTCAATATGCTCTTGTGCCGCATGAGCGGTGGAAAGCTTCGCTGCAAAGCTTCGATTTAACGGTAGCACACTTTTTTCAACCCCCCATGCACACAAAACTCCTCCACCAGCCGCTTTAGGGAAAAACGGGAAAACGGCACTGTACTCTGCTGCAGCACGACGGCACACAAAGCAGCACCCTCCAACATGATGGCAAATGACCCAAATTATAGTTTGCGTTCGGGTGGTGTGTACACCTTCCTTCGCCCAAATCCGCTCTGGGCAGTGTCGTGCGGCACTGCCAGTGCTTCTCATCCATTGTGTGTGTGTGTGTGTCCCTCTCTTGGGTTATGCTCTTGCTTCTTACCCTGTGGCAGCATTGTGCTGAAAGACGCTGGGCTGGCTACCAACATGATATGGCCCGATGCGTCAGTATACGTGTCTTCGTCCGTTATCCGGCGGTTCTTTCTCTTTCTCTCTCTCTCTCTCTCTCTCTCTCTCTCTCTCTCACTGTCGCTCTCTCCATCATCCGACGTAGGACAGCTTCAGCCGCGAAGCTTTACTTGGAGCTTTGGCTCACCGGGCTGATGGTGTGCTGTGCGCCTGATGCTTTGCCGCAAAGGGGAGGAGAATACAGTTAATGCTATTGTTAGAACAGATTTGTTCTAGTCGTAAAAGACCCACTCGACAGTAATATGCATCAACAGTTTCTTACGAGTTTGTGCCAAGGGCGTAGTGTTGTTAAAATTTAACATATTACGGAGGTGCTCAGATCCTGTGCATTAGTAGTACATATACTGATTAAATTTATATTATCACCAGCATTTTAACTGGAGTTTAACACTCCCCTAATTTATTTGCGGGTGTTTGTAGCTTCACCTTTGTAATCGAAGCGTGATTTTGCAGCAAACCGTTTCCACGCATCAATCATTCAACGCATTTCTCGCCCCTTCCGCGGCGTCAACCGCTTTAATGCGAAATATTTCCACACGCCCCGCACCAGGCCTTTTCCTTCCCCGAGTCGCTGCTACTACTGCTGAAGCGCTTTCCGGTCCGCAAACATCGATAAAGCTTCCCGTTTAATGGCTGCGAACCGTCGCACAAAATCATAATGATTTTCGGGAGGATTCGCGATCGCAACCCGCTGATGGTGGGACTCGTACCTGAAGGGTTCGAAGGGGAAGGTGGGGGTCGAGAACTCGGATATCTCGGCACGGACGTACACACACACACACGCGAACTACATAACCGCCTCGTTTGAGTACTCGTCTAATTTAGAAGTGTTACGTGATTTCAGCAAATCTCTCCCGCCTGCCCATTCTCGTTAATTTTCATCGTTTGCGACGGCAGGTCGGCAGCAGCCCAGCACACAGCAGCGCACACATGCGAGCTCTGTGCATTATATGACGTCCCATTCGCACACGGCTGCTGTTTTTGCAGCAGTACACGACACGGCATGTGTGTCGCATGTGCAATATTTAGAAACGGTGGCCCACCGGAAAGAACTCGATTCGAACGGGGCGGCGACGGCTAGCAGGTTGGGCCGTGAGCCTGTGGTAGATGATTCTCTCACTGGAAAAGCGCCACCGACATTGCGCCGGTACATTGTCACTGGTGTCCTGCGCCTAGCCGAATGACCGGCATTGAAGCAGCCCCATGCAGTTGGAGTATTAAACGCAATTATGTCGTCAATAAATTGAACATATTTAATTCAGCATTCCCCGCGACAGCGGCACGTCCGACACTACACCCGGAAGCGGATGGGCCAATGTGTGGGCCCGTTCGGTCCGTTGCTGTGCGCTTCAATTAAACCGTTGCAGCTGCGAAATGCTAACCGGAACTCACGGGATTATAGAAGTCACTGGTTTTGATAGATAGAATGTTGCCTCATCTAGAGGAACCTTTTAATTTGCTTATATTACACACGCTCGTTATACAAAACAAACAGTTAGACTAATGCATTCTCTGTCTTTTCCGTTTGTTTCACCCGTACAGGTATCAGCTGGACAGCATTTGCATCTCAGCGGCGATCTTAAGTCCGGCGTGTCCGTGGCCGCACAGCAAGGTGTGTTCTTCAGTCAGCAGCAATCCACCCAGCAGCAGCAGAACCAGCAGCAGCACCAACAACACCAGCAGCAGTCGCACGGGCAGCATCAGCAACACGGACCGCACCAGCAACACCAGCAACATCAGCAACACCAACAACACCAACAACATCAGCAGCATCCGCAGCATCAGCAGCACCAGCAGCACCAGCAGCATCAACAGCAACACCAGCAGCATACGCAGCAGCACCAACAGCAGCAACACCAACAACACCACCCGCAGCATCAACCGCATCCGCAGCAGCAGCAGCATCAGCAACAGCAACATCACCAGCAGCAGCACCATGCGCAGCAGCAAACCGGTCCGAAGCAGCAAGCGCAGCAAGGCAAACAGCCCGGCGGTCCTGGTATGGGCAGCATACCCGGTGGCATGGTCGGTGGACAAGGCGGTGTCGGTAACGTTGGCCAGCAGACGGCGATGCCGAATGGTCCTGGACAGCAGCAGCAGGGTGGCCTCAATGCTGGTGGCAACATTCCCACGTCGGGGGGCAATCACGGTGGTCCGAACCAAAATCACCCACAAAACCAAGTGCCGAATTCACAAGGTAAGTTTTGGGGGCCAGTGTTCGGTTGCATTTTGATGCTAGTGCGTCGAGACAGACGTTCCTAGCCACCTTGTCGCTTCATGCACCTATCATCGATGTATGGCCCTTATGGTTGATATGACAACAATAAGTGTGCTATACTGTGCAGTACATTTGGTTCCTTCGATCTTCCAATGAGTGCCTTTTTAGGGGGCTACGTTTTTTATGTGTATTGCAAAGATTGATCCTTGTTCAAAGCTTTGGAATGTTCTTAGGAATCGTTGATCCAAAGACGGCACGAACACGAACGGTCGATAGGATGTCAATCGCTACTTTGGCATCGTTTAGCTTCGATTGCTTCGAGCTTTCGACATCTGCCCCATACTTCGCAGTTCCCTTAAGCCAAACACCGCTTAAGTCAAAATCATCAAAAACTGTAAGCAACAATTTTTGGACCCCGAATTCCAAGTACTGGCACATGGGGGGAACACAGTCTAGCTATTTTCAAAAAATCAAAAATTTCCAACTCCGATTTTATGGTGCATTGTATTTGTTGAAGGCATAATTTATACATTTTTAACATTTTATTAAAATCAACCTACTTTTTCGAATTGTAAACTCGAAATTGTGGAACCACTGTCTATACATCTTGTCACTTCGGTAGAAATCATTATATACTTTTCAACCACTTTTCTTATATTGGTGTTAAGTATGTTATGATTTTTTTTAGCTATGAAAATCTACTCAAATATCGTATGGAACAGTTTTTAGTCCAACTCTTCCCATCGTTGTGCGTCTTTTGCATTACGTTGCTGTTCCATTTTAGTATCGTCTCATTAACCCGCCACAGCGTTGATGCGCTGTCTCTATCCATTGCGTTTGCAGTCCTCGCTGACCGTATCTATGTGGACCGTAAGACGATTGTTGATATGAATTTTGAAGTATAAAAGCGAGAAACACACAGGGAGCAGAGAGATCGACTGGCAGAAAGAGAGCCTATATGAAGTAACCCAACGTTGTACGAACGTTCCGATATTCGCGAAGCTCGTGTTGGCTCCGTTACCGGCCAGTAAAAATGAAAACTCTCCATGCTTGCCCCATGGTGAGTGGCCATTTCCCCTGGCTTCGTACACACAAGTACGGGTAGCGACGAAATGCGCATGAGCACCGTGTGCAGTTTGAAATTGACTGTACTAATCGATTGAACCCGGAGTGCAATATGTCGCGCTGTCTGTTGTCGTCCGAACAGCGAACAGCACCAACGATCTAAAACAGGCCGGAAAAGTGTTTCCGCCGCAGAAAAACCGAACTCAGGACGAAGCGTGCACGTGTCTGTATGTGTGTGTTTGTGCTTAACGCTCAGCAGGCTCACGTTCACACTTGGTACGTGTGGAACACGATCGAATATTCAGCCCTTCCTATTCGCCGTTGGTATCATCGGGCGATTTGCTTTTAGGTTAATAGATTTCCTTTGCGGGCGAACTGGATGCGCCCGAGTCCACCGAGTGCGGAGTACGTTGCCTGGCAATGGAAATTTATACTCTAAATTTAAACACATCGTAAATGTACCATTTATGAAGGTTTCTAACTTCTAACGAAAACTTGAAACGATTCGCCCTATGAGAAACACGGAGACTGGTGTGTGATTGCTTCTTTTTTAATAATGTTTTCCCTGTTCCTCCAGCACACGGAAAAACGACGACTTTTTGAAGCCAGTGGCGTGGGCTGCGAATTGTTTGGCATCATTTGTTCGATATGATTTTGCTTTTTTCTCTGTCCCGTCCCTGTACACACAGCCGCACAAACACGAACCACATCTGATGATAGGTCATTAAGAGAAGTGGTGAAAAGGATGTACCAGATTGTTTGGAATTGAGGTCGTCGCCTACTCGTTCTTTGTTTTTAATTCGAGAGTGGGAGAGATTTATGTGATGTGGAAATTTTACCCATCTGAGCCCGAATGCTTCGCTGGGCAAGATGGGAATGATTGGCGAAACTATTTATATTTACTTATTAATCCAGCCGCTACTGCCGCTCAGCGGTCTTGTTGCCTTCAGTCGAGCATAAGGGTAACATAAACATAAGTTGCTGTGTTCGTGAGGAAAATTTAAAAGGACACTAGAAATAAGGTTGTTCGGTGTCATTCTAATGACATTACTAGTACACTGGAGATAATTAAAGCTGATGAGCTTCTGCGAGGTCATCTTAAAATATACAGAGGTGGTAATTGTGGCGTATCTTCCATTCTCTTTCTCCACATACGTGAGCTCTCTAGATCTTCCAAGTCAATTTCAGACAGTTCAATGTAATTTTTTTGTTATGCTGAAGATAAAATTGTAAGATAAAGTTTGTATTTTAAAGGTAAAAATAGTTCTCTCATCTGTACGTAACTCTTTTGATAATTACCAACTAATATTTGTTCTACTTTCGTAATGTTTCAATACCGTATTACTCTTGTCAGTATTGCAACCAGTTATATTACAATTATATGAAAGAAATAACACCAAGACATTCCTATTGCAAGGCATCGATTCACACTTTAGAACTATTTGATGAATTTAGCTGACTAAAGCTCTTTTTCGTTCTTGTCCTTGTGAAAATTCCCAAAAAACTATCCCACAATAGAAAATCTCTCCAAGATGCATTTTTCTGCAGTTCCTTCATTTTAACTATATGACTTGTCTCTCAAAGATGAAAATTTTACAAATACAAAGAAGAAAAGCGGTTTCCCCTGAATAACACACGCAACACATACAAACTATCGGTAAAAAACATCTGTCAACCGTTGATAGCACATGATGCATGAGTTGACTGGCCTGTATTGAAGATTGCTTATAAATAACATACCGTTATGTCTCTGAAATTCCTCAACCAAGATGTCTCTCAAAGATAGCAGTATCCCTTCAGCTACCATCGTTTGGATGTTTCTCCGTTATACACGATCCTGCGTGTCTACTGTGTTGGATAACTTGGAAACGCTTTTCAAAGTCTACTATTTGCTGCTACCTCCACTAATCGAATGTCCTGTTGTTCCTTGCAGCATCGTCCATTGTCAACGAGGCGCAGTACACCGTTTCGCAATCGCAAACCATCAACTTCACGCAGCATACGTTACGGGCCCGGCAGCAGCAGCAGCATCAGCTGAATGGTGGCGTAGTGGGAATGTCGAATGGTGGCAATGGCGCCGGAGGTCCACCGCAGCATCAACAGCAGGGCGGAGGTCCCGCTCAGAACCAATCTCAGCAGCAGCAACCGCAACAACAGCAGGGTGGACCACAAAACCAGGGTCCCGTTGGACCTACCGTTGGGCCCGGAATGGGGCAAGGCGGTGGAACGGTACCACCCGGCATGGTTGGCGGTATGGTTGGCGGTCCCGGAGTAATGGGAGGTCCTGGAGGCGGTCCAGCCAGCGCCGGTGTAGGTATGGGACCAAACTCAAACGTTCCCATCGGAATGGGTGGCGGCGGCGGTATGGGAGGTCCGAACGGGCCTAGTGGCATCAGCGGGTTAAACTCGATGGTGTCGAACTCTATGGCTCCTGGTGCCACTGGCGGTGCCGGTGCTGCGGGTGTGAACGGAGCTGCGGCTGGCCTTGGTGGAACTGCGGGCGGTATGATGCATGCCGGTATGGGCGGTCCTGGGGCGGGTGTTGCCGGCGGTGTCGGCGCCCCTCCCGGTTCGATGCGGCACGCGGAGCAGATGAAATTCTTGCAGCAGCAGCAGCAGCAGCAAATGATACGTGCTCAAGCCATGCAGCAGCAGATGGTGGCCGGTGCTCGACCTCCACCGCCAGACTACAAAGCAGCCCAGCAAGCTAATCCGGCCGCGGCGGCCGCAGCTGCCGCCATGATGCAGCAGCAGCAAGCACAGCAACAGCAGATGCTGCACGCCGGAGGACGATTCCCCGCAATGCGTCGGATAACGCAGCAACCGATTCCACCGAGTGGACCGATGATGAGGGCCCAGCATGCTGCTTACATGCAACAACAGCAACAGCTGGCCGGCCACGGCGGTCCACGAGGTGCGGGAGGCATGGTGGGAGGCTTTGGTGGTGGTGCCGGTGGCGTTGGCCCCGGTGGCCCTCCCGGTGGTGCCGGTGGAGTAGTGGCAGGGGCCGGAACGGGCACTGTGATGGGAGGCGGAACCGTACAGCGGCCGCCGAATGTTCAGGTCGGTCCGGAGGGTATGCCGATCGGTTCGCAGCAAGCAGAATGGCGACATATGATGGCCATGCAGCAGCAACAGCAAGTTAGCTTCGGTGGCACGAGCGGTGGAAGCATGCGACCAGGCTTTGGTGGTAAGTGTAGTGCTGCTGTTCCCAGCTCCTTGTCGTGTGGAAACTGCGCAAAACTCATGTTCTTTCGATGTATTGTTGTTTCAGCTCCCGGTGGCGGCCCCGGCGTAGGCGGTCCGAATGGATCCGGTCCAATAGCACGGCTAGACTCGTCCGTCGGTCCCGGCGGACCGAATGGTTCCGGCCCTGGTGGTCCAATTTCTGCTGCTGGTGGTGGTGGAAGCGGTGCCGGTGGACCCAACGGACCAAATAACGGTGGACCGGGTGGACCTGGCAGTGGAAACGGTGGCATGACGGCGATGCAGATGCAAATGCTCCGCCAGCAAAACCTTTCAATGTATCAAGGCCAAGCGAATAACCCGGGTGGTGCTGGTGGACCGATGAGCCAGATGCAGATGTTGCAGCACCAGCAGCTTCAACAGCAGCAGCAGCACCAGCAGCAGCAGAACATGATGAACCAAATGCAGATGAGCCAGATCCACATGTCTCAGACGCAAACGATGTCAATACAGCAGCAGCAGCAACAAAATCAACAATCTGTGATGAATACCTTTACAACGCAATCGACGCAACAGTCCACCACAACGACGATGATAAGTGGTGGTGGTGGTGGTGGCGGTAGTGGTGGTGGAGGGGGCGGTGGCGGTGGCGGCAATCCAGGCGTCGTGGGATCGAATGTGAACGGTAATATCAACCCTGGCAGTATGCTCACCGGTACGGGCCCGTCGGCGGGTCCGAACAGCAATAACAGCGGGAACAACAACGGCAACAATGGCAACAACAATGGCAACAATGGCCCCGGTTCCGGCAATAACAATAGCAGTACCAATAATTCCTCCGAGTTCCTAGCGTTCCTGGAGAACCTGCCCGTAGGCGATCCCAGCCAGTTCAATGCGCAGGATCTGCTCAACTCACTCGACAATGATAGTTTCAATCTCCAGGACATTCTCTAAAATGGACGCGACACAGAAGACAGTATTGAGAGGGGAAAGGAGAGAGGGTTGCGGAAGGGATGCGTTGATATTACCAAATCCAAAGGTAGTTGTAGCAGTAGTTGACACCTGTTATCGGTTGTTGTACTTCGGACAGGAAACGAAATACTTCACTCTCTGTTGATGGTTAAATACGGTAAAAAGTGACTAACGATAAAAGACAAATCAAAATGGTCTAACATTTGTGTGCAGCCGTTGACATTTGGATCAAAGAGGCAGTAAGAGAGAGAGAGAGAAAAAGAGAGATAGAGGGAAAGTTAGATTTGTTCTCCCAGGGGAGAGAAATCACAATCGCAAACACCAAAGTGTTGCAGTGTACATATACCTTCATGTTCTTTAATATTGTCTGCAGGTAAAGACCAAACCCAACCATGTGGAAGACGTTCGATCGGTCGCAATTGCAACGGACCTGCTGCATGCCAGCTGATCGACCATATTCAAATCGAATTGCAGAAAAAGGGATTTCTATTGCACATACACATAAACTCACTATCTATATTAGCAAAGTTTACGACGGGGATTGCGGGACGGGTGGGAGATGTGGGTACTGTTTAAACTATTTAAAAGCAATTTCACAAAGTTTTATGTTTTGTGTTTTGGTGCTCTCTTGCGTTTTCAACGCTTCCTGCAATTCGAAGCAGGCGAAACAATTATGGAAGAACAAACAAGCACACAGATACACACACCCACACACATAACCACATTCAAAACTGTGTGCGCATTCTATCCTCCTATGATGTAGTGTTTAGTAGTGGTCATACTTATACGGTGGTAGTGATTACATTTCGCGTTAAACGTACAACACAGCAAATTTAGAGAAGTTAGCGGTTTATATATACATATATCTAAAGCATACGGTAGAATACATCAGAACGGGAACGGAGACGCAAAAGGAGGGAGAAAGTGCGCACTCTAATTGATTGACAAACATTCCTCACGCGAGTACAGTTCGTCGTTTTCTCTTTTCTCTTAACATACCTATGCGTACTGCCATGCGACACGAGCTCCGTGCTTTGCACAGTATCAGTTCGACCAATGCAGTGTAAACTGCCCTTCAGCACCTGCCAGCCAGCGAAGGAAGAGCAACGCGCGTTTCGCACAACAGCAGGCCACGCCATGCCTCGATTGGGCCCACCTTTTACCCTGGTTGTTGCTACGCTGCTTGTGCTTTCGAAAAGCGGGTGCAGTTTCCTTTTTATATTGTCTCGAGCATATTTATCTCCTTACTTTCCCAAATTGCAATACCCGATACCGGCTAGGGTTAATTTAGCAATACGACGAACCGCGCCAGTGCGTGTGTCGTTCACGTTTTTAAGGTTAGGAAACAACGGACGCGATTTGGTCGGGGGTTTCTGGATTCAAGAGACTTGCTTTTCTTTCAAAGAAAACAGAAAACAAACACAGAGACAAACATCAGCATTGCTCTTTTGTGAGAAGTACGTACTGTATGCGGTATTTTCTGCCCCCGCCCGCATGGTGTAGAGTTACTTCTCGTTGTATTATAGTTTTGTGTACAGTAACGTGTTGGTGGGACGTTTCGTTTTATCTTATTTAACAGGTGTAATGATAGGTTTGACAATTATTTAATGCGTATTTTTAAGAGGGGGCGTTTTTGTATTTCGCAAGAGATTTGAACCTACCCACACACACATAGCGTATGCATAGCTAAAATGATACGAGGTAAAACAAAACGTCGTCGGGCGACAGAGATGTGTTGGAAGAAGAAACATTCTAAAAAGAGTAAAAGAACAATTATATAGTTTCCCATAAACAACACACACACACACATGCGCGACGCGAACAGGCAGGTGATCGTAAATCGCGAAACAAATTGATTAATCCAAACTATAGTACACCTCTAAGTGTATAGCAAAAAAACAGTATGTATACAATGCAGGAGGCGCGCGAAACACGGTGTGTGGCACGGTTTAGTGAGAGAGAACCGCGCGGTTGACATATATAGATGTAATCAAAGCAACCTGTAATCAAATCAAATTTTATATAAAGACAAAACCAGTAACAATCATCAAAAGAAACGGACCCTGAATTGCAGAGTAGTTTTCGTTTTTTTTCGTTTTTGTTTTTAGTTTATTCATACTCTCTGCTGCAGCTGCTACTAATAGTGAATCTAATGCCTCTAATGTACTTTCTAATGTCCGCGCGCTTTTTATCCGGAAACACTGCAATTTACCTTGTTTCGCGTGCGCAACAGCAACCAGAACACGATTGTACGATGCGTTGAATGGAATCTAACAGCATCATCCTGCTTTGCGCAGCCTAATCTTGTCAATTAAAAATATGTGCCGCCGCACCAGCACAACTGCGACGGTGCGATGGTGCGCTGCTCGATTTGCCTGTTGAGTTTATTTAATACTTGTGATACATGCATTCTCACTTTTTCATGTTACGTTCGTCGTCGCCAAACAAAACCGTCGGGGCCCTCGCTTTGTGGGACGCACATACGGCAGATAGCACGCTAGGCAACTATACCGTAGTGTTAGGTTTTTTCACAATCATTGAACAGTTGTTCAACTGTACATCCCTCATGTGTAGCAAATTATCATCTACGAAATAAATCACCGTCATGAGAAAACGCCAATTGAACAAAGCATACAGAATATAAAGGAGTAACAGTAGGACAAACAGCAAAGTGCGAATGTTCTCTCCACCCCGTTCGCATGTCAACGTAGCGCAAAATGGCAAAAGAAAATCATACCACAGGCATATGCGAAACCCAGTACGGTGCAGCTTCCTGCCCTGACGGGTTTCAATCCTCCACACAACCGAAACGCACACCGGACCGATGTGTCGCTGCGGTAGAAGAATTTACAGAACTAAAGCAACAAATAGCAACTAACTCACAACAGAATAGAACAACGCAAGAGCCTTTTTTAGTACATCCGTGCACACGTGAATACCAATAGTCCATACGACCGCGCCACCTTTAGCTTTCCTTTGCGGAGCCAATTTTATGGTATTTTCAGGCTCGATCGTTCCTACTGCGTGGGAGCCAGTGGCTCTTCTAGCTATTTAAACTCTTTTCTCGCTACACACCGTTTCCGAGCCCAGAGCAAGCATCCAAGCAGGAGTTCCTTGGACACCTTCCACGCGCTAAGAACCGCTCGCTCAACGTCCTACGAAATGACAGCAAATAGTTCATACGAACGCGAAAAGCTTACAATGGTGGAAGTTCCAAGCAGGCTTTCCCTGGGCTGCAGAAAGGACAGGGTGGAAACGTTCCACTTAATCGCTGGCGACAAACGCAACCCTAAGCAATCAGAGATTCATTTGCGCATCAGACACCATCGTATATACGCACGCAAAAACTAGACCAAATCAGTGAAAAAGTGCGTATTGTGATGTAAATATTGATTTCTATGCAAGGCCGATCGCGTTGTTTTATTATTGTTTTTTGTGTTGTTTGTTCGTTCGTTTTGGGTTAGAAAAAAAATATGGAAACACAGATACGGCTCGTGGCGGGCGCGCAGAGAGCGGCAATAATGATGCGCAGGAACGGCTTCTGCCACAAAAAAGTATTCTGAACGGCCTTTTAGAATGAGCGTGGACTTTATAGATTATAACGAAATTTATTACTTACCGCCTCCCCATTTCCTTTTGTTTTAGTAACTTTTAACGAGCGTTAGCGGCAAAAACGAAACGGTGCGGAACGTGGATCGGACAGTCGGACGACGGCAATGTACATTTGTTCGTCTCAAATTTTTTAATGTATTATTTCACTTCACGTTGTACTTTTATTGACAATTATTAATATGGCAAACTATAAGAAAGCAAGCGCAAGTAAGCAAACATTTACAATCATGCAATCGTGAACTTTGTGCATAACAAGCGACACTTAATTAAAATGGAAGGAGGCAAGGAGGCACGCGATGTAAAGAAATTTGCATGTGACGGAGCTGTGTTTAATTGATGATTATGAAAAGAAGAAAACAAAAACAAACCCCGAAAACGAAAAGAGACGAAGGTGTGGGGTAACGGGGAGGAAAAACAGATAAAAGCAAAACGGACAGGTGGAAACAATTCATTGAAATATAGATAATTGAATTGAATAGAACTTTACTGCGATTTTTTGATATATTTTTTTGCTTTTTTGTTGTATGACATCAAAATTTGTGTCGTTGGTAAGTATATACCATAACATATATGCATTTCAAGCAGGAACGCATATACTACCCCATACAAAAGAGTCAATTATTAGTAGTTTCGTAGCTATTCATCTCATTTCTCATTTCTGCATCATTGTTGCTGCTCAATTTTATTCCACGGCAAATAAAACCGCATTGCAACGATTCAGATCGACTTCGGTGTTTGTGAGGTATACATCTTACTGTGAACATCCGGGTGTTATATGTGGTATATCCGAGAAAGGTTAGTACGAACTGTACTCAGCAAATGTGAAACAGACTATTGTTTGGTAGTTAGTTTAGTATTTCTTTTTTCCATTTTTAAGTTGAATCCAATGAATCTCGCTCACTTTCTTGAATTTTGTGTTGGTCATTTAAAAGACACACAAATATGTTCAATAAAGTAGCAAAATGCTTCCTTGAAAAACCACAAATAGTTTAATTGAATAAATGCGTTTAACATGTGTTTTCAAATTGTTTTTGTAATATAGATTCATTATTACATTATAACATTACATTACAATATATTGTCCGTCGAAAATAATTGTAATTAATGGTATTGTTAGTTGCATAACATATCTAGTGTTGGAAACTGCATTTTAGTGGTAATTGAGCCTTGTTTCAACATCAATTTTGAATAAGTATGGATTGAGTAATATAATTATTAAGCAGTAAAACTCATTGAGTTCTGAAACTGTTCTAAAGAATCCATCTTTCAAAAAGCGATGTCCTTCCGCAGGTTATCAATGTGGTTTAGGGTTTAACTATTCATAATCATAGTGACATGACATAATGTTTTGGATTCTAGTGCCTTTCAAATACTTCGTTAAATGACATATATTTCACTTATTCTGCTCTGTTCAGTGCAGAATTTCAATTCCACATCGTACATTGAATCGAATACAGAATAATACATCCCATTGGTGCAATACACTTTAGCTGAAATTAAAGTATCCTACTCAAACAATAAATCGCACAAAAACATTCACCCGTCACATATCAAGTTTCCTATGCATGCATTATGCTTCCAAAATGGGTCGATTGCCCATTTTATCGTTAAAGTTTTAAGAATTTCACATTTTATAACTTCAACGACACGATTGCTTAGTTAGTTTTAACTAAGAACTTATTATATCTCAGCTATTGCCAGCAACTTAGCTATTAAAAGCATATCATATTTATGCTGACTAAACATCGGTTGAATCACACATCGATTTCAAACGGTTTGATTTTCATTTTTAATCTGTAGTGAAACGAAAACATGATTTAAAACAAATGAAACGAAGCCTGATTTTGCAAGTTTTATGGAATTACTTGTTCATCTCTCACGAATTTTAAAATAGTGTCAACGCTTCAACATAATCGTAAAATAGTTATTTTCTTTGGTACGTGCTTTAGCAAGGAACCAATGCCCGTATATGCCAGGACAGTACTGGACACACCTAAGAGATGAGACAGGAAGTACTCCGCAGGTGGCCAAGTAGTGTGCATGAGAGAGATAGAGAGAGGAATCTATTCATATCTGTAGGATCAGAGCAATCTTTGAATGCTGGAAATGATATAAAAACATCGTAGCATTGGAAAGAGTTAACTTGACTGTAACCAACTCGGACCGGAATTTTCTTTCACAACAGAGTCAGTTGGGTAAAAAATGTATTCCGGATACACCAACCACAACACTATCGTCCATTCCTATTTGCTACACAGAACAGTACAGTGGATGCTAATTCCGATGGTAAATTAGTAATAAACTAACATTCTACGTTATATTAATTTTAAATTAATGTCGAAACCTGGAAAAAAGTCGTCTTACCGAACTTTGACGAACGAATGACTTTGAGTGAATATCTTATGTAAATTAATGATGACGATTAAATGAGCCAATATGAAATGCCAGAACCATCCGAGCTCACGAGTACTTGGTAAACAAACATGGAAAAACTATGTCTATAAAATCTGTGGTATACGTTTTATACCTTCATTAGAACTTCGACTTTACAGCTACGAGAAGAATCGATCTTACAGGGAGCGAAGCGAGGTAACTTCTATGGGCCGCTATACATTTATATGAATACTTAAACTTATTGCTCACATTAGGTGACGGATAGAGTACACAGCACGTTGGCATCTTCACAGAAAAAAAGGTCAGGCGGCCCTGAAAATAGAATAATAGATGTTTCCAAACAAACTCAAGTCCACGGCGATAAATCTAGAGTTGATTGATCGATTGTACATTGGTGACGTGATTGCCATAGAGCAGCGGATTGGAACACACCTCTCTCTCTCTCTAGCTTATTCTCTCTGTCTCTGGTGTAAGCAGACTTGACCTTCACCTTCCAAGTTAGGCGCAATGGTGCTAGGGTAACCTTAGTTTCACGTTTAAATTTGTATGATATCTCGGGTTGCTTTATAATAACAATTGTGTAATTTTCAATTACATCACCAAATCTCAAAGTTCTGTGAAATACTGAGGTAGCTCGGCACTGAGGTAGCTCGCACCGTAAACAATTGGTCGGGCTGCAGGGGCATTCCCCAGGCAACAAGATCGGCCCGTGTGTACGACAATAGTTCAACAACCGTGCGCGTTTGCAAGGTGTTGGCTGAGCGGTTTGGCCTGCCCTCCACCCGTCCCCACTGACCGACATGACACGGCTCCGGAATAAAGATAAACAATTCGAATTCAGTAGTTCTGACACGGGTGGTTCTGGTTCTTCTCTCGTTCGTCCACACCTTTTTGCCAGCTGCGCCGTGCGGCTGCCGTCGTTTGCCGCCTGCTAGAACATACCCCGATAGGATCTGGACAACAAATTCCTGGACCGCTCTTGGTGGTGTCTTGAAAGGCGTGTGACCAGGTGCTGTGGTTGCACGGTCTCGTGTTGAAATTTAACAAGCCCCCAGTCACCCGGCGAGGCGTTGAGTTGAGGCTCGTTAGCGCGTAGTGGCTCGGTGGGGAATACCGTGCTCAATTTGACTGTGCTACGCTGCGTTTGTGCGAGATTTACGCGAGTGTTATTTGTTATCATCCCATCACACTTAACCTCGTGCAGATTTTATGCTCAAATTTTTGCTCAACATCTCGCTCAACATAGGTCCATGCACAGTAGTGTTGTGTTGCTGTGGAGGAATGAGAAGTGAACACAATATGCAAAAAGCATATGTACCGGTGGCTTCAACCTATGATGCGATCATCGCACGATCGAACCAGACGTACAGGTCGACGAACCTGATGGTCATCACCCGTCTGCCCTGTCCGTCACGTACCACCTTCCTTCCATCATCCCGGGCATGCGTGTGTGTGTGCGTGTGCGGCTGATAAAGGCATTCGTCTTCGGCAGTCTGCTTTCATGCGCGGGCTAAGTACCAGTGCGTACTTGCCGGTAGAACTAAGGGAAGACACAGGTTCTCCGCCGACGATGTACGGCCCGCCGATATGTTGAGGCGAGACAGAAATTACTCGTCTACACTTGTCATCGTAAATCATTTACCATTCGCAAACGCTGGACCCTGGTGCGGGAACGCAGGAACGCGGTCGGTACCTTCGATTACTTGTTCTTGGTGGTGTGCGGGTGAGCGACTGCCAGCCGGAGTACAACGCTCTTTCGCAGAGCTAGAAACTAACAGATGGACTGCAGTGGATGCCGCCAGGATTCAGTCGGCAGGGCAGCGCAGGAGTGCGTCCACGGTGGATGTGGTCGCTAATGGTCGCGGAAAAGCAAGAGTGTGCATGAAAGGGAAATCCCGCGCCCATGGGTTGGTCTCCGCGATGGGGATTTAATGGACGTAGAGAAATGGAAGATTCCTGCTGCATTATGGAATGTTTGAGATTGAGAATGAGATTTTTTTCTTGTTAAGTGATTACAATTCTCAGGATGAGTACTCCAATCCAATGAAATATTATTTACCAGTCTACCCTACAACCCTCAGTTCAATTAGCATTCAAAAATTAACTTTAAAGCTTCTAATAGCAGGGTATGAAGGAATAATGGTGTTATTTTACCACGCAAAACAGAGATTTGTGTAACCAATGTCGAGTTTGTATACTCTTGTGTAGTTTCCTTTCGAAAAATACAACAATAGTCTGTTGTCTCTACACTACACATACCGCGTTTTGTGCTATACCTATTTGTATTATAATTAAATAGCTTTGACAATTTGAGACATTTTTCAGATCTTTCAACGGTTTGACATGTATACACCTACTTACTGATCAGGCGCTACAACCGCTTCGCGGTCTTGGCCTGTTACAACAAACTCCGGAACCGCTTACGGTCGCGCGCCATCGAATATGCATACACACATACACTTTTATTAAATTTTTTTTCTTCTAATGCTATCTCAATCCGTATTCATGTAATAACAAGACGGTTTTTTGTCTACAAAAAAAGAAAAATATTTTTCATTGTTGTCTTAATCGAGGCTGATTGAACCAGAATGGTACGTTATTTTACCCACGTACACTTGCGCTTATAATATTTTGTTCATATGTTTTGAATTAATTGCTAGTCGTTCATGAATGGTAAACCATATTGAATAATTAATATGATATTTAAAAAAAATCTTAATTTTACAAACCTCCTACAGTTTATATTTATTTTCGAGTTCACTCTTGGCATTCATTACATATAACAACCTTTAGTTTAGTGCCTCGTGGTATTGTGTTTAATGTTGGTTTGGTTTTATACGCCGTTAGTGTGATCTGGTCCGCTTTGTATACGAAAGATTTGTAATGTTCCATTTCAACTTTTGCCAACAATACGGCCAGGCCGTTATTAAATTCAATAAATAAATAATAAAAAAAAAATCCAACTTTTGTTGTTCCTCAAACAGATAGAAGTTGGTTTCTGTTGCTGCGCATAGTGCCTGAAGATAAGTATTTTTCACTAGCAATCTTGAGGCTAGTGTTATACTTGTAAAAAAAGTTGTTGGTAATTATAGTTCTACCTTGGCGTGCGTATGATTCAACTAATCACAAAGCCACATATTAGCCCAGTTGATCTAGGGGTTGATCTAGGGGCGTGTTTTCATCCTTTCCTAGATACGGAAATCCATTCACAACGTATTGTTTTCTAACATCAGACGTCAACCAAGGTTTTATACCAAATTTGGCTGGTTTGTTTGGCATGTACTGAGTGAATCTTCATCTGATTTTCGTTGCCAATAATCGTACGTCTACTGTAATGCTAGAACCTGGCTGGTAGCATTATCTACTATTTCCTTAGTTTTTAATGAAAATTGCTCGTTTCGTTTGTCGAATCTTATAAATAAAAAAAATCCGTTCTTGACAATGTCTTACGAAAACAATGGGCCCCATTTATTGTTCCATAGATAAGAAACCTGTAAATTTTAGCTTCGTACGTTCCTCTGACATAGATAATAGACAAAAACGATTCAAGTTTTTCTTTTATTAAACAAAATCATGAGTTGCTTCTACTTAAATGCATGATAGTATATGATCTACCATTTCGTAATTTATAAGAAGATTGAATGCACTTTTTACTTCATTCGCCATAATGTTTCGTTTTACATATCCAGTTGGTCATGAAGATGCTTTGACATACCTATTGTTACAACACGTAACAGACAGAACGAACCTTTCTTTCACGCGGACCAGGGAATATCACAACAAAAGTTCTTTAACACACTTTACATTTACATAATTTATTAACGTATTTTACAAAAGACGCAGAGAGTTAAAAAATTAATCTTTTTCTCCCCCGGTCGCGTTCGTTCTGTCAGCGCCGCCGGTCAACGTCCGCTCACCGTGGCGATCGTCCTCGGCTAGCTGTCAGGTGATACAGCGACCGACAAATTTCGGCGCTGACACCGTTAAAATATGTTTTAACACCTATCAACTAATTGATTTTCATTTTAATTTTCGTCCATAAATTCTCAACGCAAAACTACATTATTGTTAGGGACCAATACTCTCCCTCTATAGCTCACTGATTTTAACGCATGTCTTACGGCTTGGATTCGGATTAGGAAGAGAACAATTTTATTAATCCTAGAGTTCTTATTCTATGCTTCGGTTGCTGACGCCATAATTTTAGCTTATCTAGGAGCCTCGGTCGCCTACACCTGCTTACCTACATTTTGGCGCTTTAATCTAACAATTATAAATGCATGTTTACGTGGTGAAAAGAACGTAATATTATGTTTTGATCAGCCTTGGTTAATACAACAATGAACTCTTTTACGGGAGCGAAACAGTACAGAAGAAAGAATCATATCGAACATAAGCGCATATTTGTAGCAGATTTTCTATGATTAAGATGAGAACGGACCGGTTAAATCGGAGCCGATCGAAGAAGGCGACATCATCGATGTAATGAGTTTGCAAATGCTAAGCGTTATTGACAAGGCAAATGCTTGTCTGAGCAGGCTGTGAAATCCTAAACGAAGTTTCACCGAAAACACCAGCGGTAGTGGAAGACAGCTTTAGCAGCAACAATAGTATAACCCAGCAGAGTGAATTCTCTTCACCACAATGGATCACCGCTCCATCTGTTCCTTAAACATCTCTGTTAGCAGCGACAACAGCACAAACAGTGATGATTCCGTGCTTTACAGCCACGATGAACCGGTCAGCGGCATTGGAGAACCATCGAGGCCCATAGTGATTGCCAGAGATTTATTACTACCGGGGGCCAGTTCCTCCCTATCCTCTGACGACACTCGTCGGTATAGCAGCCGCAGCGAACACACCGGTGACGCTGGAGGTATCGATAAGGATAGAAATATGTGATTCGCCCGTCAATCGTCGCGAACAGGTGCACACTTCAGAACAGCACCAATCGCGTGGTTTTCACAACAACAACGGCACACATTGGCGCAGGGCGCCGGCTTCTGTAGCGCATTCTGTACCGCGTTTGGTCGTGGAACCATCTCCACCGAAAGTAGCCTCCAACTCTTCGTCGATGATCATTTGCCCGATATGCTACGAACCACTCGCCAACCGACCTGCGACGTCCATGTACTGCGGACATCTCTTCTGCACCGAGTGCCTCGAGCAATTGCAATCGCAAAAGTGCCCCGTCTGCAAGAAGCCTGACCCTGAAAACGCAGAAGCGTCCCGTTTAGTTATCGACCATGGAAAATTGTTGGTTTTTAATTTTGCATTATTTTGTAAGGAACTCACGCTGACACATGTTGTTAAAGACCGGAGCCCGGGTGCGGGATCGAGCGAAGCTTCGATCCCGGATCCCTCGCACCCGAGCTCCTCTTTTTCACTGTATAATCCAGCACTCCGGGCTGGCTTCGGCTTGCTGTGTCCTGGCACTCCGGGCTGGCTTCGGCTTGCTGTGTCCTGGCACTTCGGGCTCAGGAATAATTTCACCACTCAGACGCTTCTGAGAAATACTTCTTTATTTTCTTAACTCTTCACTTCACTTGTGGAATTCGGGATGTGCTTGTCGATTTCTGGTTGCGCTTTTTATATTGGATTATGCGATTTTTCAGAGCCTGCTTTGAGCGATCTGTGAATGTATTTCGTTCCACCGCCTCCTATTGACGTAGAGTAACACATGTTTTAATTTTTCACTCTACGCTGCTCTATTCTACTAACGGTCAGAGTTTATTATCGGAAAATATGAATAAGAAATATAAATAATGTTCGTGTGTTTGTTTGTGCAAGTGAACTAAATAAAATTACGCTGACCTAAAATACCAGTGTTCAATAAAATAAAATATCCTTTTTGTACAAGTAAGAAAAACAACTTGTCGCCATTCATTTCATGAATACGGATTGAGATAGCCTTTGAAACAAACATATAAAAATATGCACCAAAAGTGTATGAGTGTATGCATATTAAACAGTTGAGAGATCTAAAAAATGTTCAAAATCGTCACAAAATTACACAAAATTACAAAATTATACGTCACAATTATAAAATACAAAATTTCAGTTACAAAATTTTGAAAATTAGTGGGCAAAATTACCGATTTCGGTACACTTGTACACCGGTACCGACAGTTACTTTTTCCCAGTAACGGTGGATCGGAAAAATATTAAAAAATTATCAGGCATTTACACTTTAAACTCTATATCGATTCATTTTTTCCCTCTTTGTTACAAAGTTATTCGATATGTGCGCTTTTCAAACCGTATAAATGGCCGCTCGGTCTCTTCAGTGTTATGTAAGCGTCAAACATTTTTATTTTTGGATGTTTTCCAACTTTGATGAACCGAAGTAGTTTGGTGTTAATTTCGTCGAACAATTTTAAAAACCCCTACTAATCTTCGTAAATTTAATATAACGAATATGCGCTAGTTTACCAATAACTCATCATTAAATTAGTGGAACTTAAAAGTGGTTTTTTAGAAAATCTCGTATTATCCGTAATAAGATTTGGTTGAAAAATTGTGATTGAAAACTAAAAATCGATCTTCAAAAATGGATTAGGATGTACAATAGAACGCAATAAGTATGTTTTTCAGATTCATTTTTTTCTTCTAAAAAGCCACAGGGATTAGTCATCAATTCTTTATACAATAGTTGCCAACTTCTCTCATACATATGGCACCTCACTATGCCGTAATTTTCTTAATCTTTACAACTTTGATTAGTTTTCAAAGAAAAAAATATTTCATTTATGATAACATTCCTGGTTTTATAAAAATATGTAACACATAATCTCTTCAGAAACTGATTACTTTTACTAAACGCATAAACATAACCCCAGCACTAAGCTCTTGTACAGCTATGCTTGATACATTCATTAGTATGAGCACGTTTCGTCGCATCGCACTATCGATAGGCGGTGCTCCTGTTCACTACAATTTTCCAAATTAGTTACACATAAAATCCGTTGAAGCTTCCCAGTGCATGGAAGCAGCTGCCTAACGAGCATTTGCTTCATCATCGAATTGCACAAAACTTGCCACGCTATGGTCATGCATAATCGTACCATTTATGAAACCGAAAGCTTAAGCGAAATTTAAGACCCCGGCCGGTATACCTACCTACCTACTTGATTTCATTAGAATGGTTTGAAACCAACGAAAGCTGTACGCATCCCACTAAATTGGAGATACCGTTGAAGTGGTATGTTCCAGGAAAGCGTACGTGCAAATATTATTTTAAACTTTTGTTCAAAAAACTCCAAAACTGCACGTGGAGTACGCAAAACCGATGATTAGGTTGTTTCAGTTCATAGAAATTATTCGACTAGTTGGACGAGACTTTTTTCGATTGTAGGATACTACGGTTGCTGGTGAAGTTCTACTCTTATTCATAAATTATTATGAGTGGCGTATTGGCGGGTACTTTGGTATTTCAAACTATTTTTGACATTTATATGGTTATCGAACCAAAAAAATGTATAACTATCAACAAACAACTATGCTGATGATATAGTAATCGCAGTAATAACTGGCACACGGAAAGACAATAATTTAAACTTTGAATTTATTGCTACTTCAAAGAATACTCCATATATTGTGTGAAA
Source organism: Anopheles dirus (assembly GCA_000349145.1). Classification (NCBI taxonomy): domain Eukaryota; kingdom Metazoa; phylum Arthropoda; class Insecta; order Diptera; family Culicidae; genus Anopheles; species Anopheles dirus. The sequence continues at coordinate 207,392 of KB672980.1, forward strand.
TGAAAGTTAAAAATAAACACTATATTCTTCACCAGATTTACTAGCTCATGCTTCTGGTCCTTTACAGAGCGAAGGTGCGAGAAGAATATTTTAAAATCTAACTGATTTAGACATCAGTGGAATGATAAAGCAACCACGTTGTGAACAACGTATAAGATGATCCAAAATACGATTTGAATATAGAGGACCGCGGTTTCAGACAATAAAATTGAGATTTTGGGTAATGCAAAAGGATATCGTTTTCGTGTTTATTAGCATGAGCATTTTATTTAAGTAGGATTAACAGAAAACAATTCCTTAGAACTAATGATTTTAAAGAATAAAACAGTAACACAAAATTGTAGGTACGTCCAAGAACATCTACACAATCCATTCGGTGCTTGTCACGCTTCCCTAGCAACCAGCATCGGTTGCTAGCCAACTAGTAGCAAACCTTTGGGCGCAGAATTGTGTAACCTCCTTCACCTGATCACTGCCTGACAATGCAACGCCACCGCTCCACACCGGGGTGGGAGCACCGAAAATGGCCGACGGAAAAATGAAATTAAACGAAATCAATCGTATTATGCTGATTATGCACTGAACCGTGCACACCTCACCGTAATGCACCCATTCCGGGCGTCGTGCCGGTCGTTTCGACCGGTAAGAAGCCCTTAGCTTGGCAACCCGTACCACAACCTACACCGATCGCAGCCTCGAATGAGCTCGTAATTCACTTTCGTTTCAATCGAAATGAAAATCTCGAGGCTCTAAGCAGGGCTGGTGCTAGCAATTTCTTCTCCCCAAACACTTACTAGCCCGCTGACTCGGATTTCGTTTTGAATGCAGCTGCAGGAGCTGCTTGGTAGGTGAGCAGACCGGGTAGCTAGTGTTTATTTATGAGTGTGTCATTCTTTTCATGGCACTCGCCGAATAGAAATATCCGGAACCTTTGGGAAGCTACAGGTTACGGTGATCCGTCTTCCCGGCTCGCGATATCGATTGTCCTCCGTCGGTCACGAAGCGAATCGCCGCGAACGCCCGCCAGCCGGCCATCGGGACACGGCGCGTGGTTTTGTGTGAGGTGCGAGACTTTCGCTTTCCTTCCGCCCGACAGTGAATATGCTTTTTTCCATTAGAATCCAACCGAACGAAATCGACACTGTGGTTCCATCCGCAAAGAGAATGGCACTCTGGAGTGTGTTTTTTTACCCTCTGTTTACAGTCGCCCACAACCGACGGTTCCGTCGGGCGTTGGCTAGGGTTTTGAAAAGCTTTCGCGATGCCTGGCGGAAGTGATCGAAGAAAAGGCGGCACCGCGATCGAGGCGTTGAGCTACAAAGCGAACGGATGGGACACAAAAAAAGCACAGAAACATCATCGTTTGTCGCGGCTATTGACGCATAAAGCGGCGTTGACGCGCGACATCTCGTGTTAGCGGAATGAGAGCGGGGAGAAGACGGAGCAAAGAAAAAATCTATATAGGAACCACTGTCACCGAGCGTAGGCGCGCTTGCGTTCGCGAGTGGGACAGGTTTCACTCCCAACTAAGGCCTGTCACCTTCGAGTCTATCAATCAAGTGCGCTTCAGCGTATGACTACAGATTGCCTTTTCGTTGGCCCGGCTGCTCCTTGGTGGGGTGACGATCCTTGTAATTCGCACTCCATAGCGGCGGAAGTGTTCGGATTCGCAGAGGAAGAATACAAATTCAGAAATGGTTTACACATAAACATCTTTCCTTTTGTCTTAGTAACGTAAATATGATTATGCACAAAACTCACTTCAAGTTAACGTTTTCTTTAACGCTTCCGGAAGTGCGACAAAAGACGAGACAAAATCACTTAAAGGCGCATTAGCCTTGAGCAAAAGAAGTGTGGGCCTCGAGAGGTGATCGTGATGATACTTGATGGAGTGTTTTGTTTTTTTGCTAATAAAAAAAAGTTTTTTAGTATTTCAACATGGATTTGTTGTGTGTTTCGACCTGCAAAGTGTACGTTGGCAGTGAATTATTAACGAAAATCGTTGGTCAAATCTATTATAACGATTGAATTAAATTCAAAAATGCTTTGAAAAGATTAAGGTTAGTTTACATTCAAATAACTTACTTAAGGGGTCAGGAGTTGAAAGACATTTTGGATATTTTAGAAGAGATTTTAAAACTCGATAAAAGAGTTAGAGCATAACACGAGGAAGGACAGGGCAACAGACGATATAACGACGTGCCAAAGCCTATAGAACTATTGAGGCATTTGACTGATCATGTCAAACCCGGAAATTAAACAAATTGAACCGGACAACCTAGTCCGTAAAATCCATTTAGGCCACATGGAAAAGAATTTCAATAAAATTTATAACAACATAAATTAATTCTACCTTTTAATGAAGACAGAGTGCATACTTGATAGTATTGGAAAAAAATACTTAGTCACATTCTTTAAAGGCTAACAGGAATGCTCTTATATTTCAAAATTTATTTACTTATTAGAAAAGTTTCCGCCTAGTAAGTTTTACAAAAGAGTACTTATGAACTTTCTTCATTAAACTTAACCTATCTTTAGCTTAATACTTACTAAAATATACATGAAAATATGCAGAATAGAAGCATCATATCGAATAAGTAAAAACTTTAAGGATAATGTAATCCTTACAAAACCCGAAATGAAACAACAGAAAACATATTAGCCTATCTCGAGTGCTGTTGTGTATGAAGGTTATCACTTTCGATTGTGTTCGCTTACAGCTTTCAATGAAATAAGTAAAAGCTGATATGAAAAAACCGCACTGCAAATCGGATGACAGCGCCTACTGCGACTACCGTTCCATCATTATTTGCTCGACCAGTTCCAGGTGTGAAGTGATGGGTTTACAAGATTTTGCACAAACCGGATCGTGCCTGTAGTAGCTGAAGTGCTCCATTTGCCCACTTCATTCATGCGCCTGCCAATGAGAGAGCGGTCGCGCTGTTCTCAATACGCTTCGATCTTCGACGGGTTATTGGCGACGATAGGTTGGGTTCCGTGTGTGTGTTTTTTGCCGCTTTCAGTGGTTTCGTAGAGCGTCGTCCGTGGTGCGAATGACAACACGCGGTGAAAAAGTCTTTCATTGTACACAACGCACGCACTAGATGGCGGAGGAGAATGTCAAGTTCAAGCTTTATTACATTTTATGAGCTGCCTAAAGAGCGCTACAGTGATATGAAAGCAGCCAAATTTGCATATTTTAACAGTGAAGGTTATAAAAAAGCATTTTTGCTAAGACAACTCTATGTCTTGAAAACACACGGAATATAAACATCATTTGTTCCATTATACAAGCAACGTTTTGGGTGAGTAAATGGTCTAGGAATCAATTTTATCCAAAGGGTTGTATAGCGCTTTCACAAAACAATCGTTTACGCTAAAGATCGCTGTGTTTAAAACTGTAAACTGTGTTTAATGATCAGTAAATAAGTTCGTATAGGACAAAACAAACTAAAATCAAATGTTTTTAGCGAACTTTAACTACATAATTCAACTACATAACAACCACTTTAACAATGGATGGAGCAATTTCAAGATTGGATTAAACAAATTCAAATAGCTCTGCGAACTGTTCAAGAATGGATGGACATATACATTATAGTTTTGCTTGAGTAGTTACGATTTGTGAATAACAAAAACACATTATGGTTGATCTAACTAACGAGGTTATAAAGTTTTTAATTTTAAGGGGGGTGACGTCTAACCGTGCAAATAGACGTATCGTGAAATTTCTCGCTGAGACTTTTCTCGCTGTCATTCGATGAATTTCGATGTAAAGTACATACATAAAAACGGCTCTCGTTGTCATCGCAAACCTAGAAATAGCTCAATTTTTATGTATGCTCAAGCTGTCTTTTGTCTCTAAATGTAAACAAAGCATTGTGGTGAAGACAGTTACAAGTTGTTGTGAATTTACAACATATTAAATATATTAATAGGTTTAATTTATGTTAGGGTTCAGCAATAGAAAATGCAGCAATAGATATATCTCACGAGAAAAGTAGCTCTGTTTGCTAAACTGAGCTACTTTTTGATAAATTTCGCGCGAGAAATTTCGCGAGCTACGTCTATTTGCTCGGTAACAGCATAGAAACACACTCTGGACTTACTGGACTTAACATTACTTTAGTCAGTGGAAAGCTATGTTGGGAGATAAGATGGGAGACTTTATTAAAACCTACAGTGTATAAAGTTAATCGCTTATTTAAAAGCAATTTAATGTAATACAAAATTCCATGGAATGGAATAGAATTGTTATTCCTTAAATTATTGATGTTGTTCAAATGGCCATTACAAATATTTGGCATTCTAGAAACACAGAAAATCTATTCTTTGTGAATATTTTTTTAATCCGTAAACATACGCTGCAAATAACAAAAATGCTTATTCATCGAAATATTACTACTAGTTACCTCCGTTGGATTTCCTTCAGATTGGGCATTGAAAACACCCGAGGATGCAAGCATAACCGAATAATCGTGTTAAACATATATTACACAATCCATTACCGATTGTTATAGTCTATGTAAGCAAATTACTCGGAAAAGATTGATAGTCTATGTGAGCAAATTTCTAGGAAAAGATACTAAAAGCGATCATTGCTCAAAACTTTGATGAATTCCATGTGGACAAACTGGAAGCAGTAAACAAAACCCTGCTGCAACTGGTGGCTCGTACAGTGAAGAATGAGTAAAATATGCTTCCGGTCATCCGAAGGGAATAGCTGCCGGCGCACTCTCGTTTGCTCCCATCAGGTAGTGATTATTATGCACTTTTCCCGTTTCGCGCTGCGGGCGACTGTTCTGTGGGACGGGAAAAAAGACATGCGAAGATGAAGACAGTGAGCGTACTAATGAATAGTTTTAAATATGCCGCTGGCTGAGCCGGCCGGGGATTCACCGGTGCTTTTGCTCGTGCCATCGGTATAATTTGGATGCACATTTACAAATAGCGGTGTACGAGCACTAAGCTCATCCCCCGGAGCTAGTCATCATAGTGTCATATGCTATCGGACCATAGATGGGGGAGTAAATCTGCATCTCAAGGTTAGCGCAGCGTAATTAGCATACCTGTCGAACCGCATGTTGTGCCTGATAACGATAATGACGATCGTTGCAACAATTATCCATTTCGGTCCGCGCGAGGTAACAGACATTATTCGCTGCATGCAACCGGAACCGGAACGATAATCGGCCTCAGTTTGATGCTGCGTACGTTGCACCATGCAGAACGCCGGCACTATTGTTGCAAGCTGGTGCGGATTTTCGAAGGAGACTCCGCTGCAGAGGACGGCATGGTAGCATTCACGGTGGATGCGAAACGCCACCATTTGTAGACCAACCGTCATCCGCCCCCGAGCCCGGCTAGGAGACGAGATTCATCCGTTGCGTGCGATAACGATACATCAAAAAGGAAAACTACTAGCAGTGCGAAAGTGTCATCACCGTCATTAGGTAGCTCCGTAAGATCGCCCCCCCCCCCCCCCCCCCCACCAATGTACGAACGTTGCGAAGATGCTGCTGTGGCACCCGTCGGTGCTACAATTAAAGGCAACGTAACCACTTCACTTGGACACGCAACCGCTGAAAAACTCCACCCTAACGTGGAGCAAATACGGTTGCGGCCGCTTTTCCCAAACGATGCTGCTCGCCTGACGCTCGGTGTGAAGTGGATAATTTATTCTTTGGCTTATGAACCGCAACACCATAAGGTTTTGCACCCGCCATCACAGCCCGGTACGAGATTTTGGGAACGGACTATTTACGATGCGACCGCTCGGATATGACGTGTATAATCCATCTAGTGCAGCACAGATTGCTTTAATATCACGAAAATTTAGCACGTTCCCAAACAATTGGCGGGAAAATTTACTCTGCACGTTACCATTCGCCTGCATAGGCGAATAGACGTACATGGGTTTTGCTAGGGCGCATGGAAACAACATGATTCTAAACTTTTGATAATAAACATCTACGGTTTACGGTGGAAACATGCTTCAAACAATACTGCAAACGATGAAATTTAAAGTACTTTTTTAACGTCCTTTCAATCCTTTTTATGAACCACTCGAGCAAACATTTCATAATCAAACACGTTACAAACATGCCATTAGTTTTATGAACTTAGAACTTGAAGAAGCATAGTGTTAAAGTTTTTTTAAATATAAACACTTCTTAAAGCTGTTTATGAAAAATGTATTTTATAAAGAGTTTTTTTTTCAAATAACGATAAAGTGTATACATGTTTTTACAAATTTTGGAATTTAAAAACGATAATATAAAAAAGAAGTCAAGCAAAATAACTTGCGAAATCGAAGAAATCGCCAAGGATTAAAACGTTTACATAAAATATAAATAGACATGTTCGAAGAATAGAACTGTTAATGGTAGAAATACTTTAACCAACAAACCAACAATACAAATTACAAATTAAATAATGAATTGAAATTGAAATTGAAATTGAAATTAATATTGGTTTATTTCGATGAAAAAGAACATCTATCTTCGCAACTTTCGCTACACATTTTTTAAGTGAATGAAAACACAGCAAAACATTATAGGAACATGAAAACATTGTAGGGAAAACTTGTACGATTTGTTTGAAATGGCGAGTATTGCCAATATGTTTCTTCGAAATTATAGCTTATTTTGACTCAAATTAAACTCCTTTTCAACCAAACTAACTGCATGCAGTATCATTATTTTAATATTATTATTATTATTATTATTATTTAATCTAAAAAGTGACTGGCGTACACAGGGCGTCTTGTCACATATAAAATATAAAATACAATAGCCTTAAAAGCTAGGCGACCTAACAGACATTAACAACGTTTCACTAAAATTGGACGTGGCCAGGTGAAAATCGAAAGACCTAAACTCATTATTAAACGCTCTGGACATTGCATGCAACGGTTGGTGAAAACTGTAAAGTTGGTTGGGATGTTCAATACTAAGGAACGCATTTCGTCTGGACGTGGTGCGAGGGACAGAAATATTTAGCTTTGCGAGAAGATCATGCGCGTCAGTGGTAGATTCAAGAAGTTTAGCGATAAACATACATTAAGATACTACTCGTCTGTCCTCAAGAGTTTGCGTTCCAAATAATAGACAGTGAGTCTTGTAGTCGGGTGTTGGTAGCGTGGAATTCCAGTTTAGCTTGTGATAAGCTGTGATCATGTTATGTTTTAAAATCGCTCTGTTACATTAATTCTCAATTTGGTATTGCCTATGGTTGTTATGATGGCTTTTGTAAGTCTCACTGTCCTTCATTAGATATAGTTCACTATGATATAGAAGATGAATACTTATTAAATAAATATCGCACTAGCTTTATTAAATTAAAAACACACCAAAGCCAGTGATGCCATAGTAATGATCCAAAATTGATTCGTATTTTATCCATTTTTAATGCAGTTTTGTTCCACAATGTTTGCCTAAAAACCTCCTAAATTATTGATGGTATCACTGAACCACTGAAATCTGAAACGAATGTTATAACTGAAAATGATTGCAAAATTAATTGAACCGTCTCGAGTTAGGCAGATCATGTTATACGGCTGTTTGACGTTTTTTTAATCGTTTTTCTAGACTAAAATTAAATTATGATTAACTATGTTGTCGTGATGCCAAATGAGGAACGTGCACGTTAAATTTTACAAGCAATCTGACAGTGTCTATCTCAACAATTAGTAATTTTGCAGTAAATAGCGCCTGTGCATTAAGACTTCTATTTTAAAGGATATACCAAGTAAAAAGATATACCCCTATACCCAGTAGTTAACACTGAGTTCTAGGAAGGAATTTGATCGGAGTTTGGCCACTGCAATCGACTCAGAACATATCTGGTCATTCTCCATTGAACAGAACAGATTCCAGAACATATCTGGTCATTCCATAACTCGACGAAGGGACAGCAATCCAAAGAAAAACAAAGTCCGAGATGGAACAGATTAAACCACAGTACAAAGTTTAAAAACATATCAAATTACTGAACTCTCATTTTAAGACCAAGGGTTCTAGCAGATTTGGCAATCAAATGAGAGTATTATATCTAAATGTATGTTCAAATAAACTGACAAACACTAGTTATGTGATGAAGTTACAAGATTTAAGCACTCTGAACTATTTCTATAATATTATGGGCAATGTACATACACAAATGTAAATTTCATGAAGCAGGTCATTTGTGAACCTCATAACATCCCGTTAGCTCTTTAGTTTGGTTGACGCACTCGAGCGTCAAACATTTCAACAAATTATGACGTAAACTGCATCCATACCATTCCCGACGCTTTCCACCATCACATATCAGCATCACCGCCCGGTACCCACATCGCTCCGATGATATTAATGTTCTCCGTGTGGAATGGGAAACATCATTCATACGGCTACTTTCACCGCGCTCTTGCCGGTAAGCTTCGGCGGCTTTAGCGCGGCCCGTCCCATCCATTCCGGCCCAAAATCGATCGAATCGTTCCGAACAATGACGTTTTTCCGGCGTGTACGAAACGAATCGATGCTGCTCCAAATGAATGGGAAAGTATGCAAAGTAGGAAACGAACCACCACCACAACTGTAGCCGCATTTCGAGCTGGTGCATCATCAAAGGGATTGGTGGTGCTTCCGGTGCTAGCCGGTGTTGTAATTCATCACGAACGGGAACATTGAATTAAAATGCTCGTTTAAATTTATGGCACCTACTCCAAATACTGACTGGTATGGAACTGGTTCCTGGGTCTTCTTGGCTACAATTTTCGTGGGCAAAAAAAGGGGCTTTTTCGAATGGCCCGAACGGGCTGTCTAATCTTATTTAGATAGTTTATAAGCACATATGCACCATTCTAGAAGCGAGTACCCGCGAAAACACAACAATCAATAAAATGTTCACCACATCAGGTTTCCTGGAAGCTCACCGTCCATTAGTCATACGACGAACTATTTTGAAAGCCCCCAAAAGCGCTCGTTATGGAAATTTTGCCTCCCCGTTTGTCGTCTGAGTGGGAATCTTGCGCGCGGATTAAGAGACTGACGGGTATCTTAGCTTTACGATGATTGCTAATTGGACGGCAATGAACACGACCAGAAGCACACGCTTTATATCTTAATGTCATTATCGACCGATTTCAGAGTAGCTCCCATCCTTGGCCCGGGCTTAAGCTCATTAGGAATCTATTATACGTGCAGACAAGCTTACATGGGTGATCTGATCGTCGCATCGATCGTAACTCACACAGCCACTTTGAGGCGTGTGCCGCTGGATTCGAATTGTAAATTGATTATTATGGCGTTGAGTTACTGTCGGATTTAGCTCGGTTGCTGTACACTATACTGCAGCTCTAGCTCTAATACTAACTGCGTAGCGTTTTTGTGGCTGCCCGACTTGAGACTAATCTTTGCACAGGTGACCCAGCATCGACACAGTTGCCTCAATTGTGCAAATATACTTTTCCTGCTGCATTATGCCGTAATAGGGTCATGTTTGAACATTTTTCCTGCTTTACTTTCTGCGCCGGTATGCCGCAGGTGAGAATGGGGTGGAGAAAATTCCTCCGCAAGAGAAGCAAAATGCTATTGAAAGTGCATGCATCGTCTCGTTGATCTCGCAGAAGCCACCTCCTACATACAAAAAACACACACACACGCGCGCACGCTCGTGTAGAATTGAGACCAATCTGGAGTGTGAAGGGAACGGTTTCCTTTCCGCTGCTGCTGCAACAATGCGGATTATGAAGCGGGTGACTATAATAGCGCCTACGGAGGTGGAGAAAACGCGCCCGGAGCCGATGGATCTCTGAAGGGCCTTATTTTATTTCGATACACGCCGCATTCGACGACGACGACGACGACCTGGTTGCGGTAACGAGTGAAGTTCATCGGAGCACGATCCGCGGTGGCGTCGCACTTCTTCCGCCTCTTGTTATCTGATAACTATCCGGCTGTCTCCGGGTGGGAAAGTGCATCTGCTTTCCTTCGCATCCCTCCGGCATCCAGCTTATGCTGTTAGCGTTCCAAGTGACTATTCACAGTTCGAATTCACACACCTCCCGGGAACGGGCGGTGCCTAATTTTTCAATCGAGCGGGATAGAGAAAGAGAAAGAGAGATAGAGAGAGAGAGAGAGAGAGAGAGAGAGAGAGAGAGAGGGATTGTTTTTTGATTTTTTGTTTGCGAACATGGTGTAAACACCTTGTAACATGGGAATGTTAAACAAAAAAGTAATTAACATTTCCAAAGGCGAAACACCTTTTATGCTCTGATCCAATTGCAGATAGTTTCTTCATTTGAGAAAGCTGTTTTAGCACAGTTTTTAAATATTTGAAGATTTTACTTTGTTTTATCTTCCTTACTGGTTCCTGTTCCGCTGCACTCTAAGTTTACAAAGGATTAAAAGGGAGTCGAAATGATGAAATAATCTTCCTTTTTCGTAGCGATCACCAATATCCGCCTCTGCTTCTCGTTCTAATTGAAAATCATGAAAGATGTGAGGGTTAATTTGTCCATAGGCAGTTAGAGAAAATCTGCAATACCAATAACAATAAGCTCTTTTAAAAACAGCGATAGCAACAATATACACGAGGTAGATAATTTGTCCAACTTAAGGCAATATATTTTTCGTTCGTAGGCATTGGGAACAACCATTCATTTTACATTGAAACACTTGTTGACACACAAAATAAGTGTAATGTGAGTGATGTTGTGTTGGAATGGAATGTAAAATTATAGCTCAATTCTAGTTTTGATGCACGATAAGCGATCTCAAAACTTTCAATGTAATTATTTCGTCATATATATTACTATAACAATCGGCATTTACTCGTTAACATTAAATTACTTTATTTTAAGATAGATTATAAAAACATGGAAATTGTTTCGAGTTATTATAATTTGTTTCGAGATTATTATTTTTTCTTCCCTTTATAAACATGGGAAAAATTCAAATCGCAAATATTTATAAATGTAATATCAAAATCAAAAGATAAAAAAGATCAAGATCAAAAATCAATCAGAAGTAACAACATAATATTGCTTATACATAATGTTTTATACTGTAAAACATCTAGTTATCCCAGTTTTAAAGTATGGTTTTAGTCTCTCTTCGCACGATCATTTGAACAGACAGCGTATTTTTGGTTTCATAACGACCTGGACAATCGTGTTACTTGCCCTTAGAAACACTGCATTTCACTGGGGGTAAACAAGTTCAACTTATGCTTAGAGGGCGAAATTTGCGAACGCCCGAGCCGGCAGCAAAACGAGAGGAGAAATAAATAAGCTAGAAGCAACCGGTAGCTACGGCAGCGTTTGGTTCTGGCGTTTGAACGACGCCTGACATTATCCGGTGGAGAGTAACATTACTCTTGCTTCCTCCTTTAGAAAGACTATCGTTAAAGTGTCAACACAGAGAGGGAGAGAGAGAGAAAGAGAAGGCTAGAACAAGTTTGTAATACGATCGAGTCACATGTCGATGCGGCGAGGGAACGCAATCACGACCCAACAACAGCGTGAATGTGCGAAACTGGCCTGAAGTTTGGACATACGCAAACCACGTACGAAAGAATGAGAAGCGTAACGTTCGTCTCCGGGTGAGCCGGGAAAGAGTGTACACAGAAAAATATTATTTCTAAAAACGCAAACGTCATCAAAGAGTTATGCTATGCTCCCATACGTGCTGGGCGATAATGTCGATCGCAGCAATATGAGGTCTGGGTTGGGTTTATGTTACTGGTACGCTCTAGAGGAGCCAGAACGATCTCTCGCGATCTTGCAGTCAGTCAGTTTGCATTTCGATGTCAACGATATTCGTTAGAAATTGCGGCTAGTGAAGTGTTTGGTTTAAACTTGCGTATTTGTTTGAGTGTGATGTGAAATTGTGATCCGCATATTGCAGGAGTAAGAGTAAATATAATCAAATTTTATTGTTTTCTAATAATTTGAAGAAAAGTCACAAAAGTTTATAGATTTTCGTAGAAATTGAAGGAGCTAATACAAATTGATTTTAAATTTGTTCGTTCAACAACAAAAAGAAAATGAAAAATATTGTTCACTACTAAAAATCGACTCCAGCCACCATTTCCCTCGTGGTGGGTTCAACCTAAGTGTGAACAGTATTGCACCGCGTGCAAATATGCCACCATTGCCAAATCGAACGGGGTCAAATCGATATTTGTTCGATTCCGAAGAACGTAACCGAAAAGCTCCTGCGGGAAGCGCACCCGTAGGCCACGCGGAGCACGAAAATTATTTTTACTTTCGTCAATTTTGCAGCGGCGCGGTTCGCCAAGGTGATTTCCGCTGTTTGGCCCAAATTCGTCGCAAGGCTCACGAAATAGGTCGCTTCCCGCGTGAGGAAATTGCGAAAACGTAAACCTATTTTCCTCGTTAACCGTGGCCCTTAAGCAGGCTCCACTAGAAGAACTCCACTTCGGGGAGCTGGCGGCTGCACGAAAAATTTGGCAAAATTTCGTACATGATCGCACGAAGAGTTGTTCGAGCTTGATTTTTTTACAAGTCATTTTGTTGCATTTAAATAGGCAGATCATAAGATCAGGAGAAATGTATTTAAATAACTCGTGAGCCTAGAAAAGTGCATGGCAGCAAAGCAAGCCGGAGCTAAAGCGAAAGCGTAGCAACCGTTGAAACTGACACCGGTCGCCATGGGAGCCGTGTTAAATTGAGCCCGGCGATGACGTTTAGCACTCAATGCGCTTTAAAGTCTTCATTGTAAGCGAAATCGTTGGGGTATGGTCGATGGAAAACGATTAGAGCTGATGGGCAGATTGTGCATGGTACGCGATTGAAACGATCAATTTGAAAGCATTCTCGGAACTCGTGACGAGGACTCCTAATATTGTGTTAATTTCGTCACAAAACAAGTTGTAATGATACTCTAGTTGCCTTGTTGCAAGAAATGGCATTTGAAGGAAAAACTGTCCAGTGCCCGTACGATCTAGCTACATTTTCTTCGTCCACTTTAGATTCGTTTGGTCGATAGACTACGATCCCCCGAAACATGACCCACACCTCGTGCAATCGTAGACACGCTTCCGCTAGCAACCCTAACCTCAAAAGCTGGCCCAACCCACCGAGCGCCCCCGGAGGTTCGATCCATGATTTTTCTATTAAACATACAATACCACAATCGGTCCGCCTTCGTCACGGTTCACGGGACACCCGCGGTCGATGAAAGTGTCTTCCGGCACGACCGCAGCAAGTGATCTCCGAGAAGTGACAGCGACGATAAACGATGAATAATGCACTCCAGAGGAGGGTGCCCGCGGAGCTTCCACTTAGGCCTTCCTCGTCGACATCCAAACCACTCTCGGGAGACGTTGGGAAGTCGTTTGATCTGCGCCAACGCCACCCGGGTCAGCTGGCCGCAAGGCGTCGGCGAGCGGTTCGTAAGGGGCATTTCGCACCGAGCTCAGATCTGCAGGGCGCGGTGGGCATGTTACGTCGGCGTTTGTGTGTACTTTTACCGGGAAGCTCAATATTTCACTCTTTTCTTCAACTGTCGCGCTGCTCATAAGGCATAGATTTCGACGCCAAGTCCATCAACGCCTGTCGCGGGCGATCGATGGACAACCATTGGGAGTGGATTAGGTCAGCGATGAGATAACAGAATGTTTCTTGCTGATGCAATCGCTGATGTCCAGCGATTGGATTGGATTGGATGAGTGAATACATATTATGTGGACGGGGATATGAGTTTGTCGGACGTAAGCGGTGTGAAGATCGTCTTAACGATGTTTTATGTTTACAAAACATATTTTATGCAACACAATTAAGATGAAACTGAGATGAAATTATTACCAGGAGCCCTCATGGGTAACGCTTGATTATAAACTAATCCCGCCATTCATTCCATATGACGCACATGATTTGCGTAGCGAAAGCACACATCTTTGTCTTTAGAGAGCATTTCAAACGTAAAGTCATCACAGCACTCAAGTACCATCGGCTGGATCAACAAAGCATTCCGTTCCGTCACGGCCTTCGGTAAGTCATAGTAGGACGGGTGCGATGACGTAGATCTTGATTTAGAATTTTATCACGTTCCATTCGTCGGTGGACTACGTGGACGATCCTTTGCGGACCACGTGCTCGCCAACGCAATAGACGGCGAAGTTCGCTATTCGCCTTAAGTCTAGACATGATGCCCGACTCAAGACGGTGCTGCAAGGTGCCCGAAATTGCGCCACGGTGGGTCAAGATGACGTCTATTCATTCTTGATTGCAGCCATTATCGGGTGTGCGCTGCCAATCAATACAGCACGCCAAGAACGCTCTTGATTAGCGTCCTCCGGGAGGCACTTTTGCTTTCTGTGTGCACCAAGCAACGCGGGAAGACACGCCAGGGGGGGGGGGGGGGGACAAGCAATGGGGCATGCAAAAACCACGAAGCAGCGCAGAACGCAACCATGCAAAAGTGCAACGTCTCAATAGACACTCGATGCCGGTCGGTCGGCCGTCGGAAACCGCATGGCTAAGGAAAAAGTGTTCACACGAGCGCGGCACTAGAGACTCTCACTCCAGTTGCCGCTTCCCACACGCCGGGCTGCATTTGACCGGGTTCCAATGACAGCGTGTACCCATATTGTCCACCTCATCAGAACCGCGGCGACGAAGCAGTGGAATAGGAAACCTTCGACCGGTACTTAGGAATTTCCTAACGAGGTATTCTCACCCATCTCCACCGTCGGTCGCTAAGTGTCCGCCGGGAGCATGTCACACATTCGCACATCCGGTGATGGTGGAATGTTTGCCCACGGGGAAGGAGGGAAGGGCAGGACGGACACACCAACCGGTGTTCTGGCTGCCGTTGGTCCTCGTGCTGGGTTTCCTGGCCGGAGTTTGCTGATACGGCAGAAGGCTTCTCCATTCTTCTGCGGTGCATATGTACACGATGCGAAATCCGAGATAATCGTTCGGCCACATTTTATGACAGAGTATTTGCAAGAGTTTAAAGTTTCCTCTTTTTATATGCTGGCATGCACCTTAGCCCGAATTGGGAAGAAAGAGCTCGTATTTTCGCTGTGTCCTGGCAAATTCACTCACACGTTTCATGATGTAAGCGTTATATTGGATGCGCTAGTGTCGATGGCTTTGAATGTGTTAATTGCTATCACATTTTGCTTTGGTATTAAAAACTATAACGATCGGGTGATAGTTTTTACGGTTGGTAAAAGTGTTTCAAATTAAACGAAATGTTCTCATATTGTTTTTGTTTGTTTGCTGTCTTTATATCAAACTAGCACATCTTCTTTATATCCCTCCATAGATTTCGAAACACTTGGTGGGGAGTATCATAAAGTTTCATAAAGTAGTTGAAAATTTAACTTATTTCCTTTTTGTTTAATATGGTAAATCTTTGAACAGAAGTATTCTTCTAGTTTAGCATTATTTTTGTGTTTTTTAAATCTTTTTTTATTATGTCACGCAACCTTAAGCAAGATTTTCATGTTTTGTTTTGCATGCAATGTCTCAATTTTTTTTTATTATTGATTAAGACACAGGAGTTTTTTATCAAGTTATACTCAATAAAGTCTAGGAAAATTTTAACACACTTTAAACATATGTGTTGGACATATTTTTAAACACTCACTCTCTGAGACGAATGTGAGCGTCTGAGATTAGCGTTTGTTTTTGTATCTTGAGATAAAAATATTATATACTTTTTTATTTATTTATTTGTCGTTTTAAACTAAATTCCCTACAAGATATCATTTCGATAAGTGGCATTTGCGACTAACATCCACTGTAACTAACATTAGTCATTAATTGACTTCACTGACCATAATTTTGACGTGCTATACATGTTTTATTTTGATCTTCAACTCTTCCACGTGTTTGAACGTTGCAGGTTTGAAAATATCAATATGTTTTCGTGAACGCAAAGAATTAAACTTTATTAAAAGAATCAGAATGCGAATGCGAGTTGTGTGCGAGAACAAAGGTGAGAATATTGTTTAATGCATAATTTTAGAATAAGGTGAATTTGTCACTATGAATCCAAAATATGTAATCCATTAAAAAAACGGAAAAGTTGTGTTTAACTCCATTTGAAATACCTATATGTACATGCAAAATGATAGAGGATAGAGAATTTTAACATAATTGCAAGTAATAATTTGAGGAAACATAATAATATTGAGATGCTTTCTACTATTAACACCCAGAATAACCAATTCCTACGGATTAACTTTCCTAAAAATAGAACATTTGTAGCAACATCTTACAAAACGCTACGATGCACGATACGCATTCTTCCCGCGTATTAGACGCACTGCATCGCAGCTGTTTGAGCATCAACGCCCGTAGGCGTCGATTAGCGTCCGTCGAGTAGTAATTCACCGTGAAGAAATGCAAATCAGACGGCGCGCGAAGGTTTCGTATCGTTTAAAAATGAGGCGCCCCAAGTGGAGCGCCACTTTACGCCCGTGCCGTTGCGGTCGACGGCGAGTTACAAAACGTGTCCCCACGGGTTTGACGGTGGCTGCGATTCTGAGCGCGATTTTCGACCGACACCGGAATGGACAGGGGTGAGAGCCCTGTGAAACCCAATACCGGGCGCCACCAGCAACCATTCAAACGGCTTTCGGTGCGGCATGCTTGTACGACGACGTTTAACAGCCATTTTTAAACTGTCCAAATATCGGCCTAAAACACCGTCGGGGTGGGAGACGAAAAAAAAGGTCCCGATCGGTCGGCAGTCGAGGAAATGATAAACCAGGCGTCCTTGTTTGTGAGCGCACGGATCGTTGCAGCGAGCCCGACCGCCTCAGGCGGGATTCGGGTGTTGATGTCCGGTGTTGCTTTAAGGCAAAGCTCTTGCGTATTGGAATAGCGTTTTGTTTTATCACGCAAATGCCAGGTCCATCGGATGTGTCGATACTGCCCAAATGGAGAGGCGCGCGGATCGATAGTCGCCGTGGCCATTTGCATCCCGCACAGCTGCTCCACAGCAAACTTGGAAGATCGATCGTTCCATCCGGTCCGAGGTTTGAAAAGATCATACCCCAGCGCGGCCAGCAGTCGACGGTGAGTTTTATGTTCTTTTTTGCTGCCAGAGACCTACCTCCCGAAGCCAGAACCAGTAGGCACAGTTGGAGGGGAACTCCGAGAAAAAAAAAACGTAACAGTCTACAGCGCAGCTGGAGTGGTGAGAAACTCAACAAAACATTCCGATTACTATCGCACCGTCATTTCGGTGGGCTCCGAAGTGGCTTGGAATGCTATCGGCGTGCGGTGCGGTGCCTAATCGCCTTGACTGGCCTCTCCGCGTTCGGCAGCAAGTTAGCAGCTTTTCGACAATTGGAGCATTCGTGCCAGTACACATTTGCAGCCGGTGCAATTAAATCGCTGTTAAAAGTCTCAGGCTCGAGTGGTGGCTGCTGCTGTTGCTGTTATTGTCAGGCGTTGGGCCTGCTCGTTGCGCCGGCATGTTTCCCAACTCGCCGACCGGAGGATGGAGATCGAATATTGATTGAATTTTCTCACGTGTTCCACCACATGCCACAGTGTCGAAAAATTGCCACCAGAAAAGCGTTGGGCCACACTGAATAGAACATTGTTGCTCGCGATCGCCCTTTCGGGAGGAAACGTAACATAACGGTGCCAGGCAGCATACAGGCGTGTGTTGGAAAACACGGTTTGACCATGTTTACGACCTAAGGAAGCCGCCTTGTTTTATTTAATAGATTGTACCTTTGTAATACCTCCGACGAATGGTCGTTCTATTCACAGATGATAAGTGCTAATCTCTCATATATGTTTATTTCATTTTAAAACACTACAATAATACGTACTTTACAACATACTACACGTTTATTGCACCACAATCATTCCAGTTGTTCTGACAGTGTGGAGTGGACCACTCCACGTTTCGTTTAGTAACCCTCATGCCTGGTCATTACCGAAGCTCGTTTCGTGCGATACTACACGATCGCTTCATCATGCCAAATTGAGTACGATTTTGCTCCACCATTTGTCTTCGCCTGAAATTGGCGAGTGACGGCTGTGTGTGTGTGACGGGTGGGGGCAGCTGGACGTAATGCATCTTGACACCTCGCCACTAACTACCTGACTCTGGATGAGGGCAACAGCGGTACACCACGATTACCCTCCTCCACGTAGCACGCCGACTGGTGACACTAATGATTTTTGCTTCCAAACATTCGACGATCACGCCGACGAGTCGGTGGCCGTTGCCGTTGTGCCGAAAGCAGTTTGCCGTCGTGATGTCAGCAACCGGTTGCGGACGTCGGTGAGCGAAGATCGACGGATAGCGCGGCTGCTAATGGTGATCTCTTAGTATCTAAGTGGCTTCATTGCCCGGGCTATTAAATCAATCGAAGGAACAGGTTGGATCGTGCCGTTTGTAAACATTTTGTACATCACGAAGCTGACAATGCGCGCTCGTCGCTGTCGATGGGAATCGGTTTGGTTAACACTGAGGCGAACATGGTCGGCTTTGTTTCTTTGACAATACCACATAATCCGTCACAAGACAAGATCACTGTGGAGTGGTTGCTTGAAGATTTTTGAATTTTTAACCATTGCATTGCTTATCTATGTGCATGAAAATGGACAACTTGTGCAAATGTCTCGTTATATTTCCTTAACGAATTAAAACATCATTCTAAAGGTTAACAACAACAAAAAAACCCGCTAACCTATTATTAATCAAATTACCAATGAAAGGATGATCAATATTGCTTATAGTTACAGGAAATATAGCTTGAAATAAAACGACACTAATCACAAATAATAGTAATCACAAAATAATAGTAATCACAAAAAGTTCTAAAATAGATTGGACAACTTGTTGAATTTGTTACTACAGAATCTGGATGAATGATTAGGACGAAGGTTGGATGAGAATGCAAGTAACGTATATTTTTGCCAACCACTTTAACCAAACTAAATGTTCATGTGCTGTATACACCGTGATGGATTTTTCCAACGTCCACCCTCCCCCCCCCCCCCCTCTTGAACCCTAACTATCGCAAGTATTAGTTACAAAATCGGGATTAAAATGAGAGTAAAAAACGTACAAAATCACAACGTGCACAAACTTTCGGCGTAATGCTGGATGGATGATAGTCCTAGGTATAAATGAAGTTAATTAAAAATTATGTACATAAACTTCAAACATATACGTTAACTTCTTCTTCTTATGTTGTCCATAGGATCTCCATATATAAAGGCTTACTTTCTTGATACAGGTAAGATCTCGAGATACATTATATGCAAGTTACACGGATTCGAATATCAAATTGACAGTACAAAATTCAGTACAGAATTGAACTGTGTTGAACTCCGTCATTAGTAAGAAACATATGCCATATATAGAACAAAGTCATGCACTTTTACTCTACAATAGTCTTTTAGACTTTGAATATCTACTGTCATATGTCTTGTATACATCAACTCTAACAATTTGAACAATTGTTTCTCTCTAACTATCAATAATAAGCGTAGCGCAACACAAGATCACAACGTTTTTGGTATATGCTCTGCAGAAGCTACCAACCTTCCGTAGGACTTTCCGAGGGAAACTACTGGATGGATAACTGTCGCAGGCTGCATGGTTGGTGATCATACCGCTGACCGTTAATAGAAACCGAATCAGAGCACAACCAAACCGCACCAACTTGCTGTCACAAATCGTACTCCAGCGTACACTCAGCCCGGTCGCCGCTCGGTTTGGTAGTTGCATATTCAATCCAAAACCACGGTCGCCAATCTCGGCACCGGTGGCGATCGATGACAGTAATTAGCAATAGTGCACCGGGCCCCGGCCTGGCCAGGATGGCATCGGACTGCCGGTCCCGTGTATCCCGGTGAAACCCCTGAGCATGTTTCCTTTTTCTGGTGTTTGGCTCCACAAACATCGGATCCGCAGGGCCATCGGCTGCGGCCAATCATCTAATCAAACAGCGAAAGCGACCACGCTCGGCCGCATATCTCGCGACAGTATTAGGTTCTCCAACCGGCCAGCTGGCACTATCACCGTGTGTGTGTGTGTGTGTTTGTGTGGTACGACCGTGGGTACGACCAATCTGCGATCGGCGCGATCGGAGCCAGTGGGCGCCCCCTCCTCTCTCCCTCCCCCTCGCACTAACCCATACTGCGGTCGAAAGATTTATTGGAGCGCCGTGCAGCCCCGTGCCAGCGTTAGGCTTTCTTGCGCTGCACTAAAAACGCAACATGGTCCGTAATTTAGCTCGATGACGCTTTGCAAAACCAGTGCCTTCGGAACGGTGTGACAGGCGGACGACGGGCGACCAAATGCAAAACCACACACACGTGTGTGTGTGTGTGTGTGTGTGTGTGTCGTGCGAGATCGAGAGGGATACTCCACCGACACGGTGCGTGTTGCGGTTGGGAGCTGGGACGCTTGGAACACCACGAGAATTCTCCGCCGGAGGTTTCGGTGGGTGGCTACGGGTATGGGGGTCGCCAGTGCCAATCGAGAGTTGCCATGTTCTGTTTTGGCGACAGGCGATGGAAGGCAGGCAGGCTGCGTGCAATGTGTAACCCTTTTGGGGTGAGCGCACAGAGACGGTGGTTTCGTTTTTGGACAACAACAGGAAAAAAACTGAAGCAAACATAAGAGGGTACGAGCGTTTCGAGGTGCTCCAGGTGTAGTTCAGAAAGCATGCCGCATGCTGGTGGAAGATCTTCATAGTAGATGTAGACTATCTATACAAGGTTGTTCAAGTTGTTATGCAAATAATATCATCTATGATCAGTTCTAGTTTCGTCCAGTATCCAACCCCCAGCTAAACTCACCGATCTTCCCAACCACTCATCTTCCAGCTCATTCGTTTCCTTGGCGATCTGGATCTGGATCTGGAGTGGAGTATTGCGTAAGTGTTGGAGCCTGAGAGAGCCTGGCAATTGCGTCTAATAGGGGCCAGCCGAGTGTCCCGAATGTCTGAGGCCACGGGGGAACGCTGCTACGTTGCTTTCACTTGGTACGCTCGCACTTAGAGCCAAAGTAAACATAGATCCATGTGATGTGACGTAGTGGTACCCTCCCGTGTCTAGCACAGCGCGCCCGGGACATTAGAACCCCCCGACTCCCATCGCAGCAGCATCGAGAACAGTGACGAAGCAACGAAACGAGTTGGCTGACATCCGTGTACGTGTGCACTTAGTGTATGTATGTTCATTGAACCACATGGCGAAAACGGTTGAATGTCCGCCGCACGGGATGGGAACGTGCAGCGTACTGCTGTCCCGTGCCATCCGGTTTACCAGGGAGGGCCAGTGGTCGCGTGTTGTTCCCCCGTCCGCTAGAATGGCAGCGAGACCAGCAAGATCACCCGATACCGTTAGCCAACTCCAGAGCCGACAAGCAGTCCAACTCGCAGGCAGGCGTGGCGGAGTGGCGGAAGCGATCGCCGGGCGCTGCGCAAGGTCGGTTCGGAACAGCTGGCCGCTGGCAGCCGGCTGTCCGGATCCAACGGGAAGGTGATAATTTTTCCACCATACCTCTGGCGAAGGCTTTTTCTCACTAACCGTTTACCTCTACCATTGCAGGCACTGCTTGGGTAGATAGGGATTTTTTCTATCTCTTCTATCACTCCCTCTCTCCATATCTTCGCGGCCCTTAACCTGTGGGAACACCTTGCCGATGGCCGCGGATGGATGGCACCGAATGAAGGGGGATGAAAACTATAGCACATCAAATCGAAGTCTTCCCCATAACCGATAACCAAAAGGAATCCGACCCCAGCAGCAGCTAGCAGAGCGGGCCTCGTGGTAATGGCAAGAACCGACGACGACGACGCATAAGTGTCGGACAGTACCGGTTGAGCATCATGTAAATGAGTCTAATAAGATATGATTGGCGATCGGTGGTAGCGTTGCACACGGGTCGATTTAACTGCTGCACAATGCAGCGATGATCAGCCAGTGGTTCGGCGGCTCAGCTCGGCACGCTAGGCCTGCTGCCTATGAGAACGATCGTATGAGCTGCGTAAGAAACGTGCATTACGTTGAGCACCGTCATTGCATCATGTCTCGAAGTTATCAACTGCAATCTGATGTGATTCTGTAATCAACTTCTTTCCCATCGATGATGGGCGATTTAATGAATTAATCTAGGCTATATCCCGTTCAAGTATCCGTTCTCTTTTGGATCTTTTTGAGCGCCCGTACAATATTGTCTTATATTTCAGCTCGTGAACCACCTATCGATTGCAAACACGGTTCGAATGAGGTTCTCTTATCAAAAATTTCCAATTATGAATCCGCGAAGCAACCCAACAAACACGCACCACGCCGTCGAATGCAAAACATGCGTGTCGCAAACAATTTGTCTGACTCGGTAGCAGAGTGTCTCTTCGTAGCAGGCAATTTGTCGACCGAAAGAAGTGCCGGGGTTCGGGCATGAATTTATGCATTCAAATTTGTCTTCCCAGCCGGTCATCCATCTGGATCGTCAAGGCAACGGTCGGAAGCTTGACGGTCGGGTTGCTGTTTTGACGAGATATGGCCACTTGTGCAGTAACCCCCGAACGGCCCGAACGGAACCTTTTTGGTGTGGACAGCTAGAACTCGATACTATTTCGCATTAATATTTATTCCTTGATTTACATTGCGCCCCGACGGCGAACGGGCAGCAGCGCTTAAGGGCGTATACGCAGTTTGGGCCCCGTGCATGCACACACATTTCAACGTTTCATAATACATGCTGCTGACGCTGCTGCTGCTGCTGGGTGGCGGCCTAGCCGTACATCCCATCCCCCATTTCGCTCAATCCAGAATCTGTCAGTAAAAGCATCCCTGTTGGCGTTGGCAACGGCGGCATTTTGCCGTGCACTCCGCGGGCTTTACGTTAACTTTAACTCGTGCGCTCCGTCTCGAGATATGACACCACCTACCGATATGGATATGGCGGCTAGAGTGCTGCTGTCCGGCGGTGGTTTCGCTGGTAATGCATTTTTTTTTTCGTTGCTGCTGCTGTGCGGTTGCTGTTGCTCCTTTGTGCTGATATGTTGTCCCATTCGTGCGATTATAATTGCATTATGTAAGCTGCCCCGAGCCGGCTCGGACGAGCTTTACTCGGATGGTTTTGCACGCCCCGCGCGGATGGGGTGACGCTTGGTGAGCCGCTGCCCTGCCGGTTCGATAGTTTGGTGAACTGAAAATGGGCTATTTTCGTCAGTTTTTGCATAATCTTAAGCAACTTGACATAAAACTTCGGAAATATCAAATAGTTCACAGAGACATTGCGATATACAGTTTAGAGTTTCGTATACGTATAGTACTTTTTTTAACAAATGAACGTTATTTAATGCATAACATTGACTTTTTTCAGAACTGTTTTCTAATGCATTTATTTCAAAACAACTTGCTTAAGAATGGGGTTTTCAGCATGTCGAAGCTTTAAATTTTAAAACAATATTCAAAATCCTCAAAATACTAGCTCAATTACTAGATTTGGAATTCGTTTTTATCATCTTTTGTCTACAATTAAACTGGTATTTTAGAAGATTCACAACCGCAACCGCGAGAGGTCTCAAGCTAAAAGCCTAAGCCTTGGAATTGCAGAAAATACATTAGGAAATACGTAGCAACAAACAGTGTTTTGAGCTGTGGCGGATTTGCATCACGAAGGGGTATTATTTTTGTTAAATTTTAACAAAATCTGAAAGCTTTTTTGCTAACAGGGGCCATACATTCGCCATGATCTGTCACTATTCTCAATTTAAAATCTTTATTTTAAGAATTTCAAATTAAACAATCTTCGAGAATCAGTCCGTTCGAATTACTTTGTTTTTATCATAAATCTAAATTATTGTCTTAAACGCCAACGCTTCAACCAGCACGCAAACGACCTTTTACTTAATTTTATCGCATGTATAATAACGGATACTTTAATACGGTAATTAACGAAATCAATGTACTCTTTATTTGAAAATAATGTTATTAGAAAACATCCGAATAATTATACATAAACAGTTTTATAAAATATAATTATTGTAAATAATTGTCTTCTTGGAAAGGTTATAGAAATGATCAATTTCTCATAAAAATTCTCAAAAAAGAATGTGAATGGAAATGTCACTTCAGATCTTTGATTGATGCTCGGTTTACCAGTTATTCCAGATGAATGCTATGACACATCTGAAAACACCACATAGTTCATAGTTTACAAAAGAATGTACTAAAGATAGTAAAGAAATTTCACAGTATATCGTATAAAGAATTGCGAAGAACATTTGAGAATATCTTCACTAATCACACCATCGTTGATGAGAAAGTAATAATTGGCAAACAAACACAGAATGGGAATCCGTTGAGTGTATCTACTATTCATTCTTGCAGCAAATCGACACGAAAGGAATGTGTTGGTTGGGTCTGGTAAAACATTTGAACTTGCCTGCCGAGTGCTCTGCAACAAAAGACTATGATGTAGTGATGTTGTGATGAAATTCAACTTCTTGTGAACAAAAAGTACAACTCATTTGTGTTGTCATGTCGGATCCCATTGTCTGCAAGATATACCACCAAAAGGTATATGTTACAACCTTTTGGTGGTATCTAACATACCAATATATCGGTAAGACTCTCAGTCAGGAACACTAGACAGGATGTGATTAATTAATACATGAAATGAATTAATATTGTTGTAATTGTTATTTATATTATCGATGTAACTACAGAACCGCCAAGCTACAACTAGAACGCCAACTACAACGCAACAACCCATTGTTTTGGTAACAGAAGCGTGTTCAGAAGGACTATTTTCCGTACCTAGTTGAGGTATTTCATGCATTGAGGTTAAAGATGCTTCCGGCTTACTTGATATACAGAGATTTCTGGTGTTAATCCGATGGAATGGTATGAATGGAATGAATACTGTGATTTTTAAATGCGATATCTAACAATTTTAAGTTAAACATTACTAATCGAGAGATTTGTAATATTATCTTCAATATGTTATAGCAATGATGGTAAATGTTTGCAATGTTAAGTTCCTAAATACCTGTTTTAAATGTGATGTGAATGTGAAGCTTAAATAAGTTAGATTGCGGTGTAGGCCGGTATCGAATCGGAAGACTTTTTTCTATTTCATGAGCTCAAGGTAAAACTTCGAAAGCGGACAAGTATTTTTCAATAAAATAGAAATAATAATTCAACAACATTTCCTGTTTAGAAAGGAAGTCTTAATTGACCATGATTAATGCCTGGTGGAAACGAAGTTATGTGGAACATTTTAATTTAGTTTAAATCTTCTATATTTCAAACTAATTTAAATCAAACCGACCATTAGAAGGAAAAATTAAAAACTTGCCAAACGCCAATTTAAAAGATGTGACTTAACACACTCTTGTGTGTTGAAACAATAATACGAGTATTGCAAATCAACCCCATTGCATCAATTTGTTTCTACAGAAAGAGGAATCGGATGGAAGCAGGATGAGGCTCGTTTGTCAGGCTTTGTATTAAATGCAGTAAATTACTGTCTCACCACAGGAGTCCCAACCACACGATGTTCACACTCTCGTTTCGGACCGAAAGGAGCATCCAAAGTTCATAAGGCGAATAAGAACATTTCCATTCGTTGCCTTTTTTTCGTTCGGTGAAGCGCATTCCCATGATGGAAAAGGTATCCCAAAACCTGAGGCACAGTTTAATTTCCCCATGGCACGAAGTTTTTCTCCGGATGTTTTAGGCGTTTCTCGCTGCGCTGGCAATTTACCCCGGATCCGGAGGGATGCCGTTACGTTTCGTGCATCATTTTGACAGCGACTCAGTATGGAGGTATGGATATTTCTCGGTCTACGAATCGTGATATCGCAGCAAAATCAACAAAATGATGGCATCCCGTGGTGATACATGGAACATTTGGGGACCTGGGCGTATAATTCTTGATAAAATATCTTCTTCGCAGTGAGCTGTTGTATGTCGAGAGCAATGGAATCGAACCGTTTCTTTTTTGCAAAACAAGCATTACTTGATTGACAGGTTATACTCGTTTCATCTGTTCTGTAGTGCTCCGAATTCGCGCACCATTTGATGAGTACAATTGTGGCATATGTTAAAATCAAATTGTTTTGCAAAATTCCTAAAAATTGCATGCTGAAATCGCACCGTGGCGCATGCTGGAAACAAAACATTCGCTTCATTCATAAATAAAAATCATTTCTAATGCATGTTGGCAGCTGGGAGAAAGGAGAAATGTCAAGGTTACTTCGGAGTTCGCTGTGGTTGCGTTGGTATGTGTGAAATACTCCTGGCGTTGTTTGACGAAACTCTGGAATGTTCGTTGATGAAATTCGTAAAATTCACTCTTTGGATATGATTCGCAAGATTGCTGGGATAGGAATCTTGATGATGACGCTCGAAGAGTCGATACCTACCCCACAAAATAATGTTTTCTTTTCTCACGAAATCGATACTCTCTTGGGAGAGGAAATAATAATTCAACATACACAAAAGTTTCCGAACGCGTTCGATGGATTGTTTTCTTCTATCCCAAAAACAGTGAGTTTCGTACGTTTAAGTTTTGCTGCATTTCCTCGATATGGATATAATATTGTGTAAATAATTCGCCGCAGAACTGCTCACAATGCGGAAGAGAGAAATAGAAATGAGTCATTATTTTTGAATTGATATCAGTTATGAAATTTAGCAATTGCTTGTTTCAATGCATTTTTATTATTTCATTATCTGAAGCTATAACAGTATTTATCTTGGTCTGTCACCAGAAAAAAACATCGTTTTTGAATATTTTCATTTCTTTGATGTCCAGCTTTTCATTCGCTTCAATTTTTACAGCTTTTTTCACTACCTAAAAGTTGATGTATTCATGTCATCTATGAAACAAAATATTTGTTTTCAAAAATTACATAAGTATCAAAGCAATTTATTTTAATTTGATACTTCTCACAAACCGTACAACAAAATCATAGTTTGAGATTGTATGAAAGAGCGGTGCAGAGAAAAACAAAGGAGATGCTGAGCAGGCACCTGAGCAGCGCGCGTTGCTCAATCCGAGAGCGAACGTCACGCAAAAATTCCACGAACAACGCGAGAAAGAAACCGCGCATCCGAACCAATCCTGGCGTTCCGAACAAGCGAGACGGCCAAAGTGGAAAAACAGGTTTGACAACGTATTTACACCCAGCAGAGAGCCAGCCGTTTGGTTCGCAACGCTCAGCGCTGGTTGTTTTCAGAGATTTTCTGCAAGGACACACAGATCGTGCTCACAATGCAACACTCACATGAGCTCCGCCATGAATTTGGCCGATCGTCAAATGTTGAATTCCGTCCCAGTGTGCGAGAACAAGTGCGCCAGCAGCGAGAGGGAGAGTACGAAAACTCGCCCACTTGACACGCTCTCTCGAAATCGTATCGGGAAGCTTGGGCTTAATTTCGGCTTTCCTTGGGCTTAGAGGTAAAACGAAAGGAGGGACATTAAACCCAAGAGAAATCGCCACCGCGAGAGCGTTTTGCTGTGCTGTCGCATGCACGTTCGTTCTCGCTCCCCTACCCCGTTTCTTTCTCCTTCGCGCCCATAACGAAACACACTTGCCGTGCAAATAGACGTAGCGCGAAATTTCTCGCTGAGAAATTTCTCGCTGTAAAGTGCATACATAAAAAACGGCCCTTTTTTACGGCCGTTTTTTATGTATGCACTTTACAGCGAGAAATTTCGCGCTACGTCTATTTGCACGGTTGGTTTTGCCAGTCTTGTTTATTCCGGTATTGGTACAAAGTTCACACTATGCGTTTTCGTTCCGCTACCGCCGGTCATGCAAATGTTTCTTTCTACATTGCGTTCATCACGCGTGGTACGCGTTTGGAGAACGTCTCTGAGAAATTAATTAAAACACACTACACAATTAGTTTAATATTATGTAAATAATATGAAGATTTATGCATTTAACTTACCACAATATTCACAACCAGAATTTTCAAACCGAATTTGGCCACACACGGAAACAACGTTGGGATGGTGTTCGCCCCAAGAGACGAAAGAAGCTGAAAAGGCTCAAAATCTCTTAAAGCCATACAAACAACAATGGTGTTCGCCCCTTTTGCGTCGAGCTGGTGTTGTTTTTTACGTCGATATATGTATCACGGCGGCGTAATAATTTCGATGATTTCTTCACAAACGCAACTCACTTACTTCTAATTACTCACTTCTTTTACGTTTTACTTATAAGAATGTAACAAATCATTGTCATTATCGCAGTCTAACTCTGCATTCACACGTAAGATATTTGACAGTTGCTGCGTACGCTGGGGTGTATCTAGGCCAGCAGCGGAGATTTGACAGCGTACGCTAGTCCATATGAAAAAAACGCAAAGCAGCTGTCAAATGTCTTACGTGTGAATGCAGAGTAAACCCAATTCGATCGAAGCGGCGTCACACGCGTGTACCAAATTTTCACTAAGTCCCAGAATGACTGGCATTCAGGTTCGCGAGCCCAAGTCCCAGAAAAGCAGGAGGGAATGACTGCAGGAATAAGAGGGAAACTAATTTTTGAACGCATAGGAATTGCGCACTACTTTTTGCCATGGGCCAGGATGGGTTGGCATGATACTTTCGGGAGAGGATGTCAATTGGGCGCTCATGTCTTCGCTCACGCAAGCCTCCTGCATCTCTTTCTGTCGCCGAATTGCCCTTTAATTTTCCTACCAGAATCGCGAACGACGCCTTGCATCTCGCTCTTTCAATTCTCTCGCCTTGTACTGTGGAGGCCGGACGAGCCGAACTCTGAAAGAAACTGCTTGAATCGATGACGGCTCTGACATTTGTTGTTGTCGGTTTTTCTTCTTCTTCTTTAGTTTGAAAAAAAAGTCAAGAGAAACGGTCGTACGTGCGTGCTGCTGGCGTTTGCAATTTTTTAAACTGTTAACGCGCATAATTTATCAGGCATTCTTGTGGTGGTGCACACGATAACAAAAAGCTGTAAATATTCATATTCTATAAATCCGGTGTATTACCATGCTTTGTGGGTGAAAAAATATCGGCTCCTGCATCGAGCTCCCATCCTCAGCGGGTGGGCTGCTTGAAAATCAACAGCAACATTTGCAGTGATGATTGCTCGTAGATTGTTTTTGGATAGGGCTTTTGTCCGATAAGCGTTCTAATCGTGTGTACGGGGCTCGCAAGCCTCGAGTCATCATTGTGCGTGTGCTGTGTATCCGTCGCCCCAATCGAAGGGGCTCGAATCTGATTCAAAACTGAAAGTTTAACCAGCGGCAGAGAAGGATAAGGAAAATACGGCAACGTACTTACCAGGGCTGCGGAGACCCTGAGCATCTGTCAATCATTTTCGACCTCCACGGGCAAGTGCGTGTGACTGTGTAGCGAAACAATGTTTGGACAGTGTTGTGCTAGTGGCGGTATTGTTGTTGTTGTTGTTATTGTCCATTCTTCTGGAATTTAACTTGGAACCGTTTTCGGGCAGTAGCAGCCGCGGCGTTTTTGGATTCTGCGCGACCCGCAGTAGCAGCGGCATATGTGTGTGTGTGTGTTTTCATGTGCGCGCAGGTATCGGTAGAGGGAGTCAGCGTTCGGCGAGCGTGAGTGAAAGAGAAAAGAATGCCAGCACACATTCAAGATGCAGGATAACAAACAGGAAAAAAAATCTTGCAAAGGATTCTTCCAAAGGGGCCCCCGGAGTGTGTGTATGCGGGAGCACGGCTGAATGTGCGTAGGTGCGTGAAAGTGCAAACTTCATCCGATGTTCGGTTTTCCATCTCCGCTCGGTAGAAATTCCCCGGGTCTGGCTCTATCGCTATGTTCTATAGCACTGTGCGGTTAATTGCAATGAATATAATCTCACGGTACACGCGCGTCTCCTGTGCGTGCCTCGGTGCCCTGGGTATAGATTATTCCTCACTTAACGACGCCGTGTGATAGTGTGCGTCAGGTGCGCGCTTCGCACAACTGTACGGTCAGCAAGATGACGACGTCTCGATGATGATATAGGATAGCTGGTTGGTGCGAAGTGCGTGGGGAAAAGGGGTTCGCTGGGAGGAAGCGAGAGGTGAAGAATGTTTAAAAAACCTGTCTCAGCAACGCGCGGCCTGCTGAGACAGGTCTTAGTTTGCTGGTACTTTTTCCAGCAGCAGCAGCAGCTAAGCAGTACAGGATGATGGCATACTGTGACAATCAATTTGCCAGCTGTACTTTATACTCTGCCGTCACCCTTCCCCGTGAAACGGTGTGTGAAACGTAGTTCGCATGGAAAATGTTATTCCAAAATGAAGTGGCTGATCGAAATAAAATTCACTACCGTGCCGTGCTTATAGGCAACATTCACTTTTCGGTACGAGAATTAGAAAATGTGTGCTCCGAAAATGAAGCGAAAGGATACCGGTCGGAAGAAAAGTGAAATTTAACGAGCTTACGACATATTCAACTTGTGCTGATCTTGCTAACTAGTGTGTATATGTGTGCATGTGCCAGTGTGTGTCTCCAATACTGAGGCAATGTTTATATTTATTTGTTCTGTTTTAGCTTGCTTTAGCATCCGTGTGCGACTTTACTAGCGTGCGAGTGTGTGTGTGTGTGTGTGTTGTGCAAAGTGTTCTAGAAATTGTTCTTCCAAGCAAATTCCCACGGGTAAAAGTGTGTGAAACGTATTTTGACATCTCCCTTGTGATAAGGGTGTTCCATGTGTTTGCGGTTGGCGTGTAACTAGATTGCAGACCCAGTGTAGATCGACAGGATCGAATATATAGACCAGTTGCAAAGTAGCAGAAGGATTAAACAGGTTCCAGAACAGCTAGCTACAAATCTTTAAACTTTCGTTAAAATCGAAGCAAAATTTAGTCGCCTAATAGCGATAGGTAAGTTGAAGCTATTAACAATGACCACTCCGGTTTTAGTGGTGTACCTTCTCATTGCGACACCAAAGAGAAGATGGAGTTAAAGTTCGGTTTGCTTGCTAACCCTTTCTTTGACAACCAAACACAACAAACTACTGACGACCGAGCTACTCGCGCATCTTTGTTGTTTAGTTCAAATTTCTGGGCGAATAATAGGGTCCCAATTGTAATTTTCTTTTAGAACATTGACTGTTAATATGTTTTACGCGGTGGTTGTTTGTTGTTGCATCACAAACTTGTTACTTATAAAGTGTTTATCATAATAACAACCTATAAATTCTACTATTTGTTTTTAATGTTCCTTGTAAAAATTACAAATTACTACTTCCGCGTATGTTCCACCAAGCACTAACCGAAGGGAGGGGGGGGGGGGGGGGGGATGAAAATCCTTAAAAAGAATTTTCTCATTAACTGATGCATGATCGGAGCAGGTGCTCGAGCATGTTTTAGTGTGTGTTTTACGCATCGATCAACAACAACTTGATATGTTTATGCAATTTTGCCAACATACCCCAACCGTACGTGGCCATCAAAGCGTGCCGATCTGCTTGAATAAACGCCAGCCAATGTCAAGAGCAAGGAAGTTGTTTGATGGGGAAGAACTCCATTCCATTTGCCTCCCAGCGGTGCTGTTTATTGACCGGCAACCGAGCGGTTATTGATTGGTGTATTATTTTACAAATAGCTTACTAATTTCGGCCTGGAGCTTCACGTATTCATACGTCGAGCTCTCGTTGCGGCTTGCTTGCGGTTGTTATCTATTCAATTGTGCAAACATGCCGCGGTGTGGGTATTTCGATATCACTAGCCCGTTTCGTTATCGGTATAGTAGATTCTTGGTGCACTTGGGAAGACGCCATCGGGAGCGAAACAGTGTACGCGTGCTTTTGCCGTCCCCACTTCAAGCAAGTAGCACATGTCGCAAAAGTAAAGAAATGGGTCGAGAAACAAATGAACGTCGACGAAAAAAAAAACGAGGGAAACGAATCGTCGGCGTGGCTAAACATTTGTTCACCCAATGTGTGTCGTTTGGTAAAGAATTGCTCGCTATGATGATGTCATCTGCTACAAAGACAGTACCAAATTTGCCTTTCCACCAAGCACTATTGAGCACGAAGAATGTCCACTGTTAGCTTTTGTTGAAACCCGTTGCTCCGCAGACCAGTGAAGCACGGAGCTTTTACAATTTGGCATGAACAAACAGCACAGAAAATGTCTGCAAATATCTTTCATGGCAATCCAAATTCACGTCAATATGAAATTAAATACATACAGTTCCGAAAGCATGATTCATTCGGTTGCAACTTGACGGAAATGTGCTGTCTTATAAAACATAAATTCCACGCGAATGAAACACGTAGCGTAAAACGTATCTCAGATTGCGCACAGTCCCGATACCAGACCGATGTCCGTAATTTCCCGGACGCATGGCGGCCATGACGTAGTCTATCATCCATCAGGACGTTATTATGTAATGCTGTGGCGCCCGAAACGTTAGTGTCGGATCGGACTTACACATCAGCAATGTTGTTGCACAATGGCGGCCGGCAGATTCTTTATCGGTGACTATTGAAGGAGCAATTGTCATCACGCGTGTTGCGAACGGCAAAGCCTTTTGTTTTACGGCCCAAGACCGATAAGCTGCTTTTTAATGGCATACCTTAGATTGGATTGTTCCACAGATAATGTGTTATCGGTTATCCAGGAATGTGATCTATCGAACAGCTATTCATTGCAATAAATATGCTGCATAATTCACCCACGCGTACTTACCACAAAGCGAGCACAAGCGTACAAAGTGTAAAATGTTGATCAATATTACAAATAAAACATCTGCGTGATATCCTCGAGCTTTTGAGCTTCTCAATATTGATGCGATAGCTAAGGAAGGATTTGGGCATCACACCCTGACATTAATTGAAGATGTATTGGGACACAAATAAATAAAATTTGTTCTAGACGTGCCCTGAAAAATCCCACATTGCATTACCACTAAGCCGTCAATTTTTCATACTCGTATCGTGGAGACTACTCGAAGTTTTCTATTAATGTAGGCATCAAGTAGTATTACTCCTGATATTGATTGAAGTCCACTTAGGAATGAGTCTGTATCATAATCAGTCATCCTGTCTCTCTAGAGTATTCGTAAGTAAGTATTCGTAGTATTCATTGCAAGCATATCCAATACTGTAGCCTTAAATTTAAAATGATTCAAACGTGTGGGTTTTGTTCACTCGTATGACCAGATTTTCCCCAGTCCTGCTATTCACTCTCATCTCATCTGTAAAATGCGCCAAAACGATTCAAAAGCCTCAAACGACACAAACAAAGCTCTCCTACCCTTGAGCCGGGTGAAGCTTTCTAGCAAATCTCGTGAGTTTGCGTTGGAGCATGAAATGATGGACCAAATTGCCCTTTTTAAAAATGCGTCTCGTTTGCCTGCTTCTGCCGCAACCAATTAGCTGTCAAGATCGCATCAAGGTTATTGGATGCCTAAAGACCTGCGACTCTCGGTTGTTTATATGGAGCGTCAAGAAGGATTTGTCTTATCCGTGCAGTAGAACAATGGAAGTTTTTATAATTAACTTCGCTTTAATCTGCTCGGGTTTCGCTGACTAGGATGTTATGGTTTGCGAAACTGTATGAATGATGTTTCTTTCTCAAATTGTAACGATTTGATTTGAACGCCATTATTTGGAATGGTTTGAAGCCATGGTTTTGACACATGAGAGAATATCGCCGATTTCACCGGAACCCAAAAGTAGTTTTGAAACCATATTGACAGGTGCAAGTTTGACACAGTCTAGACATAGGAAACGCTGTTTAATGCTTTAAAAGGTATGAAGTAAATGTAGGTTCTGTCGTTAGAATAACTTTATGCATATGATGCGCAAACAGAAATTGATTCCTCCATTCGTCTCTGGTCAATATAGTTATAAAACATCGTTTCGTATGGAAACAAATGTCGAAACATATTGAAACAACTATTGTTTATTGCATGACAGCTAGCAACACCTCATGCTCCTAAAACCTAGGGTGCCCTCTTTTTGCGTTCTTTCAATAACAGACACATGAAAAAATCCACCCTCTTATTGACAACATATTTTTCCACGAGGGGTGTGTTTGGCTAACTGATGTGCCTGATGGACTGACTAAGTGTCCGGGGATGTAATGCTATATGTACGACTAGTAAATGGTGTTGATAAGGCAAACAATCAATTTAAAACACTTTATAATATCGAAACGATGTATTCGAAAGGCAATTCACTTTCGCAAACTACACCAGAAGGCCACCTGGAATGAGCAAAAGTAAAGAAACCCGTCGTAAAACGTTGAGTATTGCTGTGCCAGTTACCCATTTGGAAAATTATCCCCATCCTGAAATGTTTATGCTCGAAGGCTGGTCGAATCTCTTTTGCTTGGCGCCTGCCCGTGTGTGTGTCTTGCTGGTATTGGTTTCGTCGCCAATGGTAAACAATACTTACACAACAGCAGCGGAAGTCTCCGGGACTAAACTGGATCCAAACAAAAGGGCGTCTGCTACGTGGACGTTTGGTGGAGGGAGTGTTCCTGAATGTGTGGTTGTGTGTTATGCACAAAATACAAGTCGATAAGGATGCGTCTGCGCCTTGATGCACGCATCCCGTTGTTCCGTTGGCATGTGTTAGTCTGTATGTGTGTGGATGATTTCGCACGTCGAAAATGCTACGGGGGATTGTTAGGATTAAAGTGCATGGAGTACATCCTGTAACATCCAATGGGGGTCACCGACAAGGAAACAACGCGTTTATAACTTAAAGAGAATTGCATTATATATTGTTTTATTTTAGAAAGTTGTGTGCAATAATTATAAATGATTTCTATCGACCTTCTACGTCTGGAAACATATTTTTATATATTTAATTAGTTCAGTATAAGTTTGAAACGTTTGATTTATTCACATATTTTATAACAGCTGTTTTACAATGTATAATATATACCCACATTACCTCGTTTTTAATACGCCCGCCGGGGGGTCCTTATTGCTATCTCAACACACTACCAATTTCCTCGGAGCACACCATTTCAAGTTTATGATTAAAGCTCTACCTCCTCTTTCGCCTTAGTGTCGACTTTTATTCGTTCGATCGATCAATCCGTCTTCTTGGGCGAATGTAAACTTCTACTCAATTGGTCTGCTTCACCGGCAGGGCGCTAGTGATCTCATAGAATCGTGGAAATCATTAGAAGTGATGCAGCATAAAATTCTTCTTCGTTGCCTGCGCGAGTGTGTGTGTGTGTCGAAGATGAACAAAGCTGGATTGCGCTTTCGCTTCGTATTTATTTTCGATTGCACTCCTCTGGAGTAAACTGCCTTTCTGGCCATGTCTTTATTCTATAACCGCACGTTCCTATGTGATTGTTGCTGTTGCTCTTAGATGCCCAGGAAGATAGAAACATGCAATGTATGTGTAAAGAGCTAAACTTGTCTGGAAGCGCTTTTCTCAAGACACGAGGCGCCAGCATTCCGGCACGGAGGTCATCCAAAGATTGAACCGATTATTTCCTTTGCATATGGGGCAATAACTTTCCGATAGCGTTTATGGGCTATAACACTACAATTTCAAGGATTCTATTATATTGGAATTTGTATCCACGAAAAAGTACAATAATTTACTTTACTTTTGGTGACGGCAGTAAGAACAGCAAACCATGCTAGTTGGGAGAGAAATGGCTAGGCTCAGACCGTGGTCGATGACCTTTCCCCCGCTCGTTTGCACTGACGCTACCTTCCTTAGGGGGAATTCGCTTTCTGAAAGCCCATAATCATCACCGTCGGAAGGGTTTGCGTTGGGCTTCCAGGCTCGTGGAATGATGGAGGCATGAAGATGGAAATGCGACCATCAGTTGCTGTATGCAGTGGAAAAGCATCATCTGCTGCTGCCGGTGCCGTTGAAAAACGTGCCTTGTGATGATGATATATCCATTCGAAGCGAATTGAAGCACCGACTGCAGCAGCGTACGTAGCGTATTGTATTTTGTACAAAAAGGACACGGCTCTATCCGTCATTGTTGTGTGGCTTTTATTGTTGAGTACTTTGTACTTGCTGCGCTAGGAAAATGGTACTGAAACTTTTCGTACTTGCTATGCAGGAAAAATAACGCAAGTTGATGAATGCGGTATACTTGCAGTGCTTCCAATTCCAATTCCTAGTTTTGAAATAGCTTGTGTAATATTATTTGCGGCGAATATTCCTTAAAATTGAATGCTTCTCTGGTCGGCTCTACGACGCAATTTAGTTTAAACAACCCCTTTTTACAGAAGTATCAAACGCATTGCACTGCCTGTGCAAATAAGTCACGCAATCATTCTATTATACTTGGCCTCTATCATTTGTTTGATCGCTATATTTTATGCGACCAATTGTTCTGATTCGCATGTAAACTATTCGCATCCTGTTTGTTATTTTACACTACGCATTAAATGTCTGTTTAGTGTGAGGGTGAATTTGTTCACACGACCGATATAATGTGACAGTGATGGTTTAGAAGGAAGGCAGGAAATCGAAATAAGGCTTAAATTATAAAATTTATGTATGCCGTTTTCTTGTTTATCTCTTTCGGTAGATATGTTGCTAACTTTAAGGACTGCTAACTTTCATCTCGTAGCTAACTGCTAACTTTATTTTTTTATTCATCTCGTTGTCCTATTATTACAGAACAACACAGGAAGGACACGATGTTGCAATCTTTATAAATATAATACTTTATTATAAATACCCATTTCTGTATTGTTTGTCGGAAGACGTATTATTGTTGTATAAAAAACACCGCTTCAGATTAGAACTCAGATGTTTATGGTGTACAGGGAAGGTCAATGATTGCAGTGGCAATCCAGCTACGTGACTTTGTTTAGCTGACCTACCCAGGAACAGTTTTTATAAGTCATTATTTATGTTTGCATTTGAAATTCGATTTTTAATTCTTTTTTTTCATTTGTATGAATTGAGTTCGAGTTAAACCATTTTTACTGCATTATAAAAAAATCCCGGATTGTTCCATTTAATAAAATATAATATAACCCATAATATATTAAATTTTTATTCGAATGCCAATTTAAGTACTCGTAAGCACTGCAATATAGTTTTTAAAAGTAGTTCTGAGTTGATTACCTGCTAAAATTTGCGAAAAGTCAGAAATAAAGGTTAGATTCTGTTTAACTTTCACTTTGTTCCTATTATTCCTCTCACTGGAGACATATTTTTCCTAAACCACATCATAATTCATTCCGAACCACACACCGCCAAATTATTACACCTCGGGTGCGCGCACCTATCCAATTTACGTCGAGTACACAACTGGAGTTGTTTCTTCCAAATTTATGCATTAAAACTCCCACATCATGACGCCGCGGAGTAATTGGAGGGAACGATAGATCAAACATTTATTGACCTTGAATCCTCCATTATCCACCATCTTTTCCACATAGCAATGCATGCCTGTGTTAGTTAATGCCACACAGCAAATCATGAGTATGTGTGCTTTTTTGCACCAAACTCAATTATAGATTTAATAATGATGCCGATCGTTAAAGCGGCGATTAAAAAGACGATGATGCCGGCATAGAGGAAGTAGTTTTGCTATCTGTGCTGTCTGTTTTCAACTACAATTCAATTCAAGATGGTTTTCATCGATTTGTTGAAGTGTTAAGGTGCCAGACATGACTTACTGACATATTGATTTGATTTGTAATTTTACCAACATAGTTTTCCTGACTATGTTATGATGATATACAAAATAACATACTGTTTGACGATTAAAAAAAAAATATTTTGAGAATCTTTTCATCCGTCATGCAAACCATGAAGCGTGTCGAAAATAGAAAGGAATTGGGCATGATAAGTTACCCCCCGTGTTGGGAAGAAGAAGAGTTGATTAAAACGAAAAACAAACGCGTAAAAATTAGCACGTTTCTGCAAAAGACTCTTAGCATGTCTGTGTCTACACGGGTTTGGTCAAGTTTGCAAATGTCCGATTATACAGCGAAGCGAACAGAAGGGTTGTTTAACTTTCTTACTCTTATTCCACCTAAAACTCATCCGGTAGTTTGAAAGATGTCAATGCGGGGAGCATGCAAAAAGCTCTAATGAATTCAATTAACTTTAATTTCCTGTCAGACGGTGAAGAGTTGATGTTCATCTCGCTTGCGGCGTGTTTTTTCATGCACCGATTCTTCGTGTAACACAAATAGCCTGGCGCAGGTGACGGTCAGGTGGGGGGTCTAAACGGTCAGGTGGGGGGCCTGGACGGTCAGGTGGGGGGTCTAAAACAAGTGTAGTGTTCGTTCACCACCTGCTGTGTTTATGGTATGAATTTTAGATTTAAAAACAGTGCTAAGATTATCGAACGAGAAAATTTTGTTAAATGAACTTGATTGTTATTACGTTGTATCTAAAATGTTTCACAATTATCATTATTATAAACACTAAAGTTCGATATAGTTTTTAACCTTCAAAAAGAAGGAACATTTTCTTGCTTAACTCTTCATTTTTAGTAACATCATAGGATAGTGCTGCATCATATTAGACTTATTCGTTTATTGTGGAGAGTTTTTCTTCGTTTTGAACGATAAGCGTAAGCGGGCGTCTCGTCAGGAAATTGAATGTCTAGCCATCCTTTCCCTAGGTATACTTTTTTACTATCAAGAGATGGTTAAAGCAAGGGGCAAATGGCAATGCCTTCAATAAGCATCATGAATAAGAAACATGAACATTTTGGTATTTTGAAACAAAATTTGAAAACTAAATTTTCCATGTACATTATTTGATCAGATGAATCTAATATACTCACAACCCATTTTGATGCTAGCAAATAAATTGCCCAAAATTTGTTACGTAATGGTAATTTAAAACAATGTAAAACCCTCCCGATTCGCAGGAAACGATGCGATTTAGCGTGGTTTAATCGACGTTTGGCTATTCCGGTCATTTGATCTTACAGCACGCTTCGTGTACGATTTGCCGTTGAACAGACGTGAAAAAAAAACAAATGTTATAAAGGGTGAGAGGTCCGATTCCGCGGTAGGCACTTTTGAAAGTCGGACATTCCAAGCGCGGACAAGCGCGTGCAGTGCCTTTCTCCGCCGAAGTTTGTGCCCGGAGTGGTCGGGCTTCGGGAGTGAACATTTTTTGGAGAGCATTAGTGATCTAACAACAAGAAGAGTTAAAGAGCCAAGATAATTCGTGTGTCCGCCGACAAAGTGAGTGAATAGCGTCGCCACTCCCGCAGATCAACGTGATACAAGCGCTGGCTGCGGCTGACCGGGCGCAGGTATATGTGGCCGAAGAAACAACACTACGCGCTGGTTAGTTCGCAATTGCGCTGCTTAAATAATCGTGAAATTGTTTCGTTTGTTTACCAGAAGTTTGTTACCTGTTGTAGAAGAAGCACCGGCATTATGTTCGATCACAACGTTGTTCAATTTTTTGCATTTAAGTTTAGGCTGAGCACAGCATATCCATGAGATAGGATTCAGTTTCTTTCATAATAATATAACAAAGTGTTTGGACGCGGATTTTTAGCAGTAGCAGGCACCACTTTGTCGCTCAAGAGTGTGTTTGCAACAATGTTGCATTTCGCGTTAGTTCTCGTTTCATTGTGATTTAAAACACGCCTCAATCAATCGTGCCTTGTGATATTCGTAGTTTACCGAAAACCCCGAAATCGTTTCATTTTCGACTGCCTAGTTTGGCCTAAAATATCACATTCACACGTTTTGCTCGTTGATACAATGCAGCCGTCTACGCGTAACGGTCATTCGAAACGACACACGCTCCTTTGGGGTGGCAGTATGCACAGGCATTTGCGTGTCAGGGTCACAGGAAAACATTGTCATTCGGCCATCTGCAGAGCTTCTTTTCCACCTTCCTATGCATGGCTACACGTCCCACTGTTTAGATTTTTGTTGTGGAGGTTTTTATTGGTGTGTTGATTTTAAAGCATGCTCTGCCAGTGTATCAGACTACTTCGTCTCGGTCAAAATAAGTTTTTTTTGTAGCTGAAATGTGAATTTCAAACTCTCAATTGATGGAACCTGCAAAATATTAAAAAGCTGTAGGCAAAATGTGTTATGAAGACTTGCTACAGTTGATGTGTGGCGCTACATTTTTCTAGTGCTTTTATTAATGTATGTAATAGTATGTGCTTGTATTAGTTTGATCACATGAACTGTAGGTAATGTGTAATAGGTTGGAAAATAGTTTTTTTCATTTCCATTACGATTCGTCTAATGTTTTTAACATTTGGTCGATGATGCCTATCCCTACAACAATATAACAGACTCAACAAAACAATAATGGAATGTGATACAACCGATATTTTTCGAGAGTCATTCGAAAAGGTTCTGCACTGCCAAGTATTGAGATTTATATTTCGATCCAACATTGTTGGAATTAACATAAGTTTGCGATCTCAAATTAATGTTTCTGTAGATTTTCTACTGTTCACAAAAGCCACTATCGAAGTGCTAGCGTATCATGGCGTCGAAGTCCGAAAGCTGTGGAAATACGCTGTACATCGCAATATGAAATGTATACTTACCTCGAGATGCAAAACATCGGCTTGATGATCGTGCCGTTTTTGGGAGGAACCATCGGCATTCGGCGAGAGTCGTCGCAACTCAATCATCGTACCGCAGCGAAATGGAAAGGAAACCGCCCAGAAACCTGTTGCCCAAAATTGATGCTGTCCTCGAAAAGTTGCTGCTTTGTTCGCTCCACCAGCAGAAGCGATAAGAAAGGCAAACAAGTGGCATATATGTTGCGTGCTTTTTGTTGTTGTTTTGTTGCTGTTGTGTATTCGGCGGCGTCTTAACTCACATGGTTTATTTTTTCCCGCGAGCTGCTAAAATCAAGTCGAGCCACAATAATACCACAGTTTGCAAGGCTGGTGGCTGGTGGTTCAGAAAAAAGAGAGAAAGAAAAGGAAACATCAAGTGAGAGTTGTCATTTTCGAAAACCGGCACTACTTCCACGGCAACTGCCGCGTCCACCGTTTTTACGCACCTGACCATCGCACCGATATACATATGTAAATTTTCGCTATGTTTGGTAGCACAGGGTGAGATAATGAGTTGAAAATGTTGTTCTTGGAAAATCAGAGCTGTGGAGTACTGACAGCTACAACCTACACTGTAGACAGTCTAGTAACTGATAATATATTATTCTAGCGACAGTTTCGGGCAGGTCTGTGCGAGGTTGTGTGAAATTGATGAGTTGTTTACTTCCGCCACGGAACGATCTTCGTTTGTAGGAAGGGAAAAGCTTGCAGCCGACGAGACAGGACTTAATTAGATCATTTGTTACGGTCCAAAGTGATCTAGTGATGAGCGGGTGTGTTTCGCCGTCAAGTATTAACGTGTAAAGCGTACGTTACGTTACATTTATCTTACTGCTCGGAGTTGACTTTGATCGATCGATCGGCCGACATAATTTTCCACGAAGGCTGTCGTGAGATTTTGATGAAACCAAATTGATTACCAATAATTAGAGGCTATCGGTGTTGATTTACAGTATCGGATATAAAGAGAGTTGCCTTCTGGTTTCTGGAGTATACTTATTTGGGTTGTTTTATCAGTATTTACCTGAGTTTTATCCATACCAATAATACGATGGTTTTGATCATTATATGAAAACCCAAAGAGTAGCACGTTACCTACTCTCTAGCCGCTGACAAGTGTTACAGGGACTAATGATTCCTCTGGTGAAGGTTGCAAGTCTTTGGAAACAGGCTATTTTCTCACTGCCAGTTAGTTTTCTATCACCAGCTTCAGCAGAGTCGTACGGTGTGAAAATAGAAACGGCCCTTAGCAAACATTCAACAACTACATATGATCATTAAATAACAGATCTTCACTTCGCACTTGCGCCTGTTCCCGGCTGATCGTCTCAAGATGTTCAACAGTATTATCTCTACCTTTTCAGCGCCTTCAGTACTCAAAAAATGGTGCCAACTTGATGCAGATACTCTTACAATCAAGTCTCAAGATTCGTTTACTGTATCTTTGATGTCAATTACATGATGGATATGCTCCAAAACGAATATGCTATTGTTTTTTATGTTTTTTATGTCCTTTACCTACCTTATTTTTCAAAACTTATGTAATATTTAGGCAAGTATATGATACTATATTTTTTCGCTATTTTTGAATGGTTCTGTTTGCTGAACGTTGTTGTATCCCTCGATTTATCAAGGCACAATTAAGCGCTCTTGTAAATTGTTCCAATTTCTATTTCCTCTTACATGAAACAGCATAAACACGTGTGCTTTGATGGGCATACAAGTTCCGTTCACTGAATTCGATCCACCCATTCTCATCATCACCACCACCGCCAAGCGAGGAAGATCCTAGATTACTTTCGGTTCGTGCCTGTTTCGGTTCGTGCCTGTGGAAATAGCGATCGGAATCGTTATTTATCTGCAAGTTATTGATTTAAGTTCTACGCTACGGGTTAATTACAATCGATTCTCCGCCTGCCTCGGCGGTGGAAGCACTTGGCTACTGCTGCTGCCGGTTGTCAGGAAGTTGCGTTTTCCGAGCGAAAGAAAATATTAAACAGAAGGAAACAGGAAGCAGAAAGAGGAAAATAGAATACATATCAACTAACGCTCTCTGGACCTGGCGAGCATGTACGTATCTCCCACAGGAAGTCACAGATGGTTGTGCGTCGGATCGGTTGGTGGTTGGCCGCATGCGTTATTTGCCTTGCCGGACGATCGGAGCTAATGGTGTTTTATTTCCCCGATTGGAAATGGAATGGGAAATCAGGCAGAAGCGAACCACGGGCAAAAAAATGTAACGGTGCTGGCGTGGTCGGTCAAATTACAAGCGATCAATATAATTTATTTCTTCAGCTATGGCTCACCTTAATCCAGTTCATGATGGAACGCTGAGCTGTCGATCGAATACTGTCAGAAATATCGCTTGTGGTGCATAAAGTGTAACCTGTGTTAGTAAAAAGAAGTAGAACATTATGAGTTCTTTTGAAATTGAGCAGAGTTATCATTAAAATCTCCCTGTTTCAAAGTTTATTTGTAAGATTTTATGTTGTTCTTGAATCTTTTACTACCAGGGCACTTTTTCGAATCGATAGTAAAAATATTTACTTTGCTTTACCCTAAGTGACCGCTATTCTCTACTGTAGCAGGACAATCGTGAAGTAAAAAAAACTTAAGAAACCATACAAATGCGACAGCGTTCTTGAGTAGCCGCTTCGGTCCGTCCTACTCCAACCTGAAACGTGGAAAACGAATCACTGGCTGAGACAATTTTACCGTCTTCAGGCCCTTGAAACTTGAAGTATATGTTTGTCTTGCGAAGGTCTGCACGATTGCTGCCTAACCTTTGACCGTGTC
The DNA here is from genome assembly GCA_000349145.1 of Anopheles dirus. NCBI lineage: Eukaryota > Metazoa > Arthropoda > Insecta > Diptera > Culicidae > Anopheles > Anopheles dirus. The sequence continues at coordinate 250,650 of KB672980.1, forward strand.
GAAGTCCATTAGAACCGGTTGTCCTACAGTTGTCTTCCAGGCACACAAAACCAAGCCGATTTCATGCGACACGGAATGCGGGTCCGTCGGAGGTGGGTTTCAAAATTTTCACGTGTTCCAGAGCTTTCGTTTTGGCCGCCCTCGTTAGTTTCTTAAGCCTCGAACGGTAGTGGTATGCACTGTATGGTTTTTTGTAATCGATCCCTTTGAGTAAACGATTGTCCGTGTCACCGAGATCTGGAGCAGTTTGCGTGTAGGGAGGAAGCACCCTAAGTGGCAGTATTTACCTGTGTCCATGTACGCTCTTCCACGAACGCAAATGAGACAATTCGTTCCGAACCGTAACCGTGAGACCGAATTAGTTCCATAGATTGTCCTGCTTCGGCTGCTTAATCTATGCCGTTGAGAAAGAGAGTTGTCGGAAAAGTTCAGTAGTGTCTACAGCATACAATTTATTTTTGAAACCTGTAGAAGAAACTTTTCTTTTATTTCTTAAGTGGAGTGCTTTAACTTCACTGATATTCTCGTTGGGTAAAACGGTTCGATGCTGTAGTAGGCAAAAAGTGCAGGTTTTAGCTCTTGATGATGATGGTGTTCACAGAACATAGTCCTGCTTGGTATTGAAAAGGAACAAGTTATCTAAAACAGCGATTTTGGTCCAAATTAGATCAATTTAAAATTCCTAAGCAAGACGAAGTTCGATTTGATTTTCGCTGTAATTATTAGTTGAGCAGGTTGTGATTGCTTCAGTAGCTTAAGACACTGAATGACAAAAATTTCCCACGAAAATTTTTATTATAAAGAAAGATTGTTCACTGCAGGGGATTTTAAATCGTACTAACATAGGAGATACATGTTCTATTATTCCGATATACTACAGGCTTACAGTACAAGTTGTGTTATTATAACATTCTTCAGTACATTGACACTTGCGAAATCCTGCCATATTACATCGGAGTTGTTTCTCCGTACTATTCTGCTCTTCTCTATTCCACGAATCTGACACGTTTTGCATCAGTGTCAGTGGCCTGCCCGCGTCACGATTGAGCTAGGCTAGAAGGGCATTCGACGATTCTCAAATCTTCGCCATTTGCCTACGAAATTCATACGGTACATCAGGGGTCTCGGTCTCAAACGACGTCCGCTAAACCACGGGGGATACGAATAAAAAGGTATAGGAGCCGTCGGTTTTGGAGTGATTTAAGTACTGCATGCATTTTATGTGCATACCATGCTGGGGAGTCAACCTTAGCGCTCTTGCTGCGGCACCGTGGCCCGAGCACTTGGACCGTTGCTGGCAGGAGAAGCAATGTGCAGCAAGCAAGCGGATTTAATTTGGTTCAGAACGTGATCGTCTCCCGCGAGGTCCGAACTGTAACGCCGGACGAAGCACGCGGGAATGACGATAATTACAGCATATCTGTGGTCTGCCGGAGAGATACGAGCCGGCGGATTTGTAACGTGTAGAATGGTAGGTTTGTTGGTTTTTGCCTCGGGAAGTTCGAGTTTTACCCGGCTGCCGATTGTGATCGGTTGATGGTCGCTAGTCCGTCAACTGGCAGAACCGCAACGAGCCTTGCGGGACGGATTGAAATCTTGAGACGCATAGAAAGTGTCTAGGGTAATTGATATTCTTTCCTTAGGTTTCTCCTAGCCAGAGGACAGCTGCCGTGTGCAGCACGATAGCGAGTGAGTGTCGTTAATGTTCTATTTTTAACGCTGGTAGGCTCACTCCAGTATTGCATCTTTTAGAACTAGATGCGGTACATCTACCGTCAGTGTCTTGATGCGAAAGTCGATGCTCTTTGCCCGTTGGCCGACTCTTAATTCCAACGACCTATAATTACACATCCTACCGTCAGTAGACTGTTAAGGTAGCAAGACACGATATATTTATATCCATATAGCAGGAGCAAGATTGAGAAGACCGTGGACGATCATGATCTTTCTTAGGTTACATGTTTCCGAACATGAACATAAATCTTGCCCAATAATCACCTTAAGGATAGCTCATGAAATATTTATTTTAAGATCACTGAAGATGAACTCAGTTAGATCCTATGCTTTTTTTAGCGTACTGTATATAAAAAACTGCGATAATAATGTATATGCTGTTTCAACATATTGTTAGCTATTTGCATTAGGAAATAGTATATGACCAATGCAACGTAGTAACAAATAGCACTCTTAACTTGTCATTTACTAATTGCGGAGATTTTTTTTTTTTGTATTACGACTTGTCCAATGGTTGTCCAATTTTTGGATAAAATAATATAACATAAAAATCATGATATATCTTACCTTTTTTCTCTTTACCTTCAATTATCTTTACAGTTTCCAGCGTTGGGTTCTGAAGGAGGATTTACATTAAAGATGGAGTAAAACCTATTCCGCAGTGCTTTCGTGAGAAAGTGTTCGATTCCGGCCATACTGTGAAGCGCATCATCTCAGCGCTTTCTTATCACGACGTCATCCTCAAAAATGGACACCATGACATTTGACGACGAACCGCCACCTGAACCACGGGAAGGTTGGCTGCTTGTACGTGTGTTTGTTCCCGAGCTCAACGTCCACAAGAGTCTCCAGTTCCCATCGGACAAGATCGTGTGGGACGTAAAGCAGCAGTGTCTGGCATCGTTGCCCAAGGTGAGTAGGGCACAAATATATTCTACTTGCGCGAATGCCGGTCGAAACTTGCATTGTATTGTGGTCTTTAGCCGTGCATGGTGGTTTCTTCCTTACATCTGATTCCGCCATGAATTGACATATATATGCTATCTACATCAAAGTGTTCATGCATAGCATGCCCGCATGTTCGTTCGTTTGTTCGATAATCGACCCGAATGACCTTGTGTGCCGGACAAGGGCCTCTTAAATCTTAGCAGGTGTCTGCCGCCTTCACCCGAGAGTGATAAGCTCGTTTTCATTCAAGAAAGTTACTGATATGAATCTACTTACTGTCGCATGTTGAGAGTTTTCTATTAAATGATTGCTTTTATCGCGTTTTAAACTTGACATCACTTGTTACAATCGATCATTCATTCGGGTAAAGTCTCACACATCATTTCAAGTTTTGTTGCATAGTCTGAGGAACGGTCGATATGTTCGAGGTATGGGTGTTACGGACAACACCAGCTAGATAACGATTATGTTTAAATGGTATCGTAAAAAAGTGTGAGCGGAGTAAAATTATCATATCAATTTTTCTTAGCCTATTGCAATTCTTATAGAGGCTTGCTTTTATTAGACACCTTCGATCTAACATGTGGGTTTATCGACCAATACTTGCTACGGATGAATGGGAGTGGTAACGAATTTCTCACACTGTTTCTCACCTTCATTCTCAAACGGGAGGTGCTTTCCCGGTTCTCATCTGAGCATTAATAGCTTCTGCATGTTTAGAAAAGGGGTTTAATGTTCCGATGCCGCTCGGTTTATGATGGCACACCGATGCACTCATATGAAGCTGTTGGTTAAAAAAGGCACCTTCTTTCCAAACGTGATCCTCTGGTGGGCCCCTTGAGAGAAACTTGCTTGGTGTGAACCAGACGGCCAGAGTCCAGAGAAATCTCAGATCTTCGGAAACCTATGTGATGTGTTTTGTGGCATTGATTCCGAAGATCTATTTCTGGTTAGTAGTACGTCCATCGGCTTTGTTCCTTTCGCTTCGCTTCTCCGTGGAGCGGTGGTTTCTCAGCATAATACGTCTGGCGACCGACCTGTTGGTTGGCGGCTAACTTCGACGGCGGAATGCACGCATCAGAATCGCGGTCACCGCGTGTTTGGCTAGCGATGCAGATGCTGCAGGTGTGGGTACAGGAATGGCGGAAGCGCATACATCCAACGAGCGCGTTTCGAGCGTTTGGATGGCGTTTGAGCAGTGATGAAGTCTTAGTAGCCGCCGTGCTATGCTGGAAGGGGTACACACTGGATACAGACTGGAAAAAAGGGTCACTTAACATGGTCCGGGGCTAGCATGGGCACGATTTTATACTTATCGGGCCGAGCAAAACCGGGCGAAACCGTATCAGACCGTCAGAAACTCATCACTCAGTGAGGGAAGCATTTGAGGTATTTTTATTTTTATTGTTTTCGTCGGGCTCTTTGATGCGAAAGGAAATCGCTGAAGGAAAGGTATGCAAGCACATGTTTCTGCCTCGATCACGAAACGGAAGCGTGCATTTCACCACCCAGCGAGCGACATCCGAGCATAACTGTACTTTACTCGGAGCGGATCAGATTTTATGACGAGAAAACAAACAACTTTGACTGAACAGGCTAGTATGGTGTTTTTAGTACATTAACATTGAGTTACTGTGACTCACTCATACTGGATATAAGAAATAGTTGAATGCATAGATTTCTTCATTTTATTCTAATTGAAATAATCTATTCGTGTACGATGATTCGTCGATGTCAGGAATTATGAAAATGATAGGAAAAGTGGTTAGTATGATATCGCGATCGCATATTGCATCCGCTTATTAGTGCGTTCACTCGTCGTCGTATTTTAGTAATGTGTTATTAAAGTATATTATAGTTTTAATGACAACGCAGGAGTATTCAAGAATGGTAAAGTAAGGATATGATTGAGCTAAAGAATGCCACCCATGTCTTGTCTGACTTCGATGGGTTTTATGCAAACGAAACAAGTTCAAGTGATGAGTAGAGATGGGAAGCATCCAGGTTTTAAATATTATAGATAAAAATGACGCAGTTTCAAGGAAAATTAGTAATAATTTGGAATACCATCTCAACAATCGAGTCCGGGTTGAGATCCGGGTTGAGTTTCCGGTTAAAAGCAAAATAAAGCTATTTTTATTATAACAAAAAATAAAGCTTATAAAGCTTATTATAACAAAATATTATAACAAACGAACTCACTGATGAAATGACAAGGATATTTTTGTATTCCTTATATTTTAATACTTGCGGGGAAAGGGCTTAGAGGATTTGAGCAATGGCTGTCTAATTAGTTTTCGAAAACGGTATGCTCAAGCATTGCGAAAAAAACGGTTGTGTTACTTCAATGGTAGGTAATTGGTTCGCATGTGCTTCACCGTACCACATAGAAAGAATCACACTATTTCTAAAACTTTTAATCAGTACTCTATCAACAACTAGAATTTATTCTGAACTTTATGCACCTCCATGACTGGATTACAACTTCTTCGCAACGTAACAAACAGTTGATCTCAACCTACACCGTCCCGCCGAGTTCATTCTGTAACGATTTGATGTACGCTGAATTTTAATGGTGTCGATAAAGGAACCAAAAGCAAGCGGCATTGCGCCGCAACGACGATGTGCGGTTGGATTGAATTTTTATCCACTCACGTCACGTTCCTCGCGTGTATGAAATACCTCCGAAGCGCTGGTCGCGCTGGCTGGGCGCAGATATTGGCAAGGGCTTTGGTTTTCGGTGGCTTCGGTTGGTGGTGGCGTTGGATCTCGGTGCGCCATCCCCCATTGATCGCTGGTGGAGCGTAAAAACGTAATCGTCGAAGTTTGTTGGAAGTCGCTGCCTGGTGCCTGCCCTTGCCAACGCCACCTCCGTCATCGTCATCAGCAGCCACAGCATCGATGATCGGACGTACACACATACGGCGGCTCCATACCGAAACCGGCTTGGAATGCGGGCCAGCTTCGAAGCACACCAAATACACCAATACTTACTCGCCTCACACACAAACACATCGCACTGACCGCAGTACTGTGCAGGGCTGCTGTGTTGGACATTAACTCTTTCCCGAGTGCCAGATATCCAGAGAGCTTTTCGAGTGATGTGCGCAAGTGGCTTGAGGCTGTGTGTGCGGTTGGGAGGGAGCGTTTTTGAAAACCGGTTTTCGGTTTGAATTTCCGTTGTTCTGTTTTTCGCTTCGTTCAACCATCACACGAACGTTCGCGTGAAGCGTGGCCAATCGATGGCCGTTGGTCATGTCGCGCCATGTAAGTGTGTGCGCGGGCGCGCGCGCACTCGCGCTCGCGCCTGTCCGCCAGGTTCGCAGATCGACGGACGTGTGTGCAACGCGGAAAAGAGAAATGGGTTAAGCTACACGGGAATATCTCTCGAATGTGTGTCTCCTGACCAAGCGATGGTGGATAGGGCTTTAAGCGGCCAAGTGCAACGATTTGCTAAAGCTCCGTGGTGGCTACGGGCCGCAACGGGTTGCCTACACGGGAGAAGGTGGAATTCGTGCGGCAGTCCATCTATCGGGTGAACGTTTGAACGTTTGTAGAAGAAGTTGTGGATGTATTTGTTTGGTCTGCCAGCAGGCAGCAGGAACCCGTTTCGTCCGGGACTGGAGATGCGAATCTGACGAATTGGCATAGTCTCGGTCAAACACCCTCCTACGTTCCAAAGTCGGCTGACAAAAAGAAAAAGAGATGTTTTAAAAGTCCAACCCGACAGAGTAAGCTTTGTGCTTGGGAGCTTTTGTCATATGTTCTAAATACCTTTAAGCCATGCGTTAGAATAGGTTATAAAAACATGAACCTAGTAAACCCTATTGTATAGCATGACTGTTTGGCTATTTAAAGCGCGTCTTTCGGTTTTTCTCCTTTTATCCTTTCGCTCTTTCATTAGCTTTAATTTTTCACGATTAAGAATCTCCACAAATTGAGTTTTTTCGTCAATCGATCAGCAAATACTGGGTCACCTTCGATCCCTATGTTCCCGGGTCGATATGTCTTCTCTTGCTCGATTAAGCCTTTCTTTCGTTCGTTCTATTGAAGGTTACTTGGCGTCTCAGGGGCACACTTTTCTGCTCTCCCATGCCGCGCTGTAAGCAAAAAAGATCCAGATACCGACATCGTGTTCTGGTGCAAATGAAATTCGATTTTCTTTCCATCCGAACCTTTGGCAGAGGCCCGCTTACGGCGCGACGATACCGTTGCTGCCATGGCCGTTCCGATAGCCTTTCTCTAGTCGCCCTTTCTTTTAACTTGTGAATCGAACGACAGCGACCGATCGAGTGCGGCGGTCGCGCGCAGCCGACACAATTTTTCTTCAGTGCGCGCGCCCCGGGCAGCCCTTAACTTTGACGGGTTTGTTGTTCCGTGATAGCGGGCTTGCGATGTACCACGTACACCGTTTGGCCGTTTTCTGCACGCCAGGCCGCAACGTCAATATTGTTTCTTGCCGCAGCTGCGTGGAGTAAACGAGAAGAGGGGGCGGAAATTTAGGCCGTGAAGTTACATTTGCTCTATAAGCGCCATTTATGTTCTTCCGTATCTCGCCTTGTCTGGGAGATATGTTTTGTTCAATGGGCATGGATCGGGCCGTACTTTGCGGCACGTCGAGCATTATTGGAAGCGTAATTGGTGTGATTCAGATAAGATTTATTGTTCGGCATTCCTTCCATAGGTTGTATAGCTATTTATGGGAATTTTGGTATGTACTTCGGAAGTGTCGTTTAAATGGTTTCCGGATCATTCGGTGGAATGTTATTAAACCGCAAAATCAGCCTCAGTTTTTGTACACACTTTGAAGAACGATTTCGATCAAATTTAAGATTTGATCCATTTCACTTACGGCCCAAAAATGCTGGTGATGCTAACTATCAAATGAGTTGGCAATGTATATTATTCCTCATCGCTAACGGTTAATTGAGAGCAGGTTCAGTTTATCTAAGGAACCGTTTTTTCTCCATTTCGTATATCCATACACACACATACTCACCACTGTTTGCTTGCTCGAAATACCTACGAATGTGTGAAAACAAAATTAATAAAATCCCTATTAGCCTCTCTCAACCTTGCAATCGAGCTTTTTTTTCTTTTATCTGGCGAAATGGGTAAAAATAGCGGATTTCGCAACACACGCGCCATATTGGCTATTGAGCTTTGTTTTGTTTTTGTGATAGGTTTTACTCCGTAACTATTGCTGTGAGCGATGCCGGTTAGTGAAATCCTGCGTTTAACATTACACTCATTTGTATGTGTTGTTTCATGTACAAGTTGCTCAAGTTGTTTAATACTACATTGATACATAAATTTAATTTGTTTGTTGCCATGAAAACATAACGGTTATTACTGCATATGTATTTTAATGCTTGGTCATTTTCATCAAAGTTTTAATTTATCAATTTTTAACAAAAGTTTTTCCAGCATACGAAAATTATTATAATATTTTCATATTTCTGCATGCACAACAGATAATATTCTACGCTCATAATTTATTCTTATTTATTCCAAGTTATCGCATTTAATTATAAGATTTTTAATTGCAATTTGTTTATAATGATATTTTCTGTTTTGCTTATTTGTTGTGCTGGTGTACATGGATGTTGACGTTTCCAACTATCTTTCCCACAATCCATGGCTGGTATGTGTTATTATTGTCAACGGTGGTTCAATAGGTGGCTTATTGGTTTTGGGTAAGATAGTTCCTGTAAGAATTGTTCTTTTTTATTTCTGCATGTCGTTATTGCAATATTATCATTTACGGATTTTTTAAAGCTATGTTACTTATTTTTGGTATATTTCGTCTCATATCATGTAAAGAGCAAGTATTATCAAGCAATACCGCTTCATACTTGCATTCAACCATAGTTGGGCTGAACAGTTGTTTCCAGTATTTACGCAGACATTTTTAAATTAATTCAAACTATGTTAAGATGCGATAAACATAGTAAACAAATTAAAGTAAAGCAAGTTCAAGTTGCAAATGTTGTAATAAAAACTGTTTGTTGCTTGGCCAAATTTCACACTCATATCCAGAGGCGACATTGTTTCAACACATCACACATCATTTAGTGTCGGTGCCGGATGTATTCAATCAAATCAATGTGTTTTCATGCTAGCGCCATGAAGGAATGAGCGGGATAGAGGCATCTTCCATGATTGACCTGGGAATGGTTTTTGCCCGCTCCGTGGGGATATTTTATTTGATTCAGTCTTAGCATCGTTCAATGCAGCTTATATAGCAAAGGTACCCCTGTCTTTTAAGCGTGTAATATTTGTTTCTTGGTTTCAACAGCCACAATATGATGTCAACATAGGTACTGAAAGGGGAAACTAGAAGTATTGTTGTAACTTGCGCAAAACTCGAATGCAAATAAGGATGAAAATACAAGAAAATACTGCGCAAAGCATGCTCATGGAATGCTCATGGAATTGGATGTTGATGCCATACTAAAGCACAACGCTAATCCAATCAAACTGATTAGCAATTGACATCAATTACGTCTAGTGCGATATTTGTACGATAGTATTTGTATGATCGATGATAACTCATTAGCGGAACTTTCCTATCCGAGAAACGTGCCTGAAGTCTAATGCGAAATAAAATTGAAGCGGCTCGTGCTGATTTCATTACAACGCGGTTTCTCACCCTGTTCAGCAAATTGCTTCGACTGGTTTGTGTTTTTTTTCCTTTTTGCTTATCGTACCCTTAATTGCTCACCTTTTTCTGTTTTGCAATGGGATAATTGATGCTATGAGCGAACAAAGGGTCAAAACGATCACGTGTTACGCTCAGAATATATTACCGATACACTGTAGTCTCTCAATGTAGATATTAAATAGTATAGCACCTCTTGGTGTAATTTTTGTACTAAGCGAATGTTTGTTATAGCTTCACAGCTTAAAGGTATTGCTGGAATGGTCAAATTGTTCCTCTTACACCCGACATTAAATCGGTTGCAGTGCAGGTAGGTCCAATACTGTGAGCGGTGTTGACACGCCGCGCAGTACCTATCGTACGTGCATCGCGAGACGTATTACGCAAACGAGTGCATGTGGCGGCTTTCGTCTGTAAACTGCAAAAATCTCCACTTAACCATGTGGGCATGTCGTCATGCAGCGCATACCTCGTGTTTTGTACCCTTAAGTTTACGGAAAACCCCGGTTCAAACAGCCGTGCGTAACAGCCGCCATTGGTCTGAAGTGCCTTCGGCGAAACGAGAGAAGGACGATTGTTGACGGTGTCCATATCCGTCATAAGAGGACACGTAGTAGGATTGTTTTTTTACTGTGCTGAGTGATCTAGTGGACGAAGCGTGAGGAAGGAGGGATGACGCGAGGGGGAGAGAAGTCATGCGAATATGCTTCAGGCACAATTTATTACCGTTTTCAGCGTGGCATAACCGGTGTCTGCAAAATTTGAGTACATACTAGCAGTGTGAATCGTTTGAGTGATTCAAAGCGAGCGGAATAGGTTGAATACATGGCATGAGCAAGGCGGTCATCTATACACGAATATCTATAAATCTTGACACGATTCAGACATGCATTTCAATATAGACTCTGAAATAGGGATCTAACGGATATAAAAAGTTGTTTTTTCTCTGTCTGGTTGCTTTGCCGAACATGGGCAAAGACGTTAGCAATATGTGACTGCTGCTCAAAAGTATCACAACTACAGCTTATCGGTCTATTTTTTTTAAACACACAAACCAACACAAACATGTGAGTCATTATATTTAAATTTTATTCAAAACACATGTTTGATGCATCTTGTATAGCAACAAAGCAAACCAAATTGCTTCAACAGTGTCAGCACGGGATCATCGACATCAACATACACCTGGGGCATACCAAAGTCGTGCGAGTTAATAGTCAAAGCGGCTGATGATGGTGTAGATACACTCTGCTAGCGCATGCTTCACAAAGTAATTGCAACATCATCAACATTTGCTGCGTCAGTTTATAAGGATCAGCTCGCACGGGGGTACAGTCTTCATTTGGCTGACATTGAACCCTGCTCTTGTACTTGTGTGCACTTGTTGAGCAATCTTCTCGAGTCGCAGAGGAATCGTGTTGAAGGGTATTGCTTCTCAGTTTTTGCATTATATGACAGAAAACATTGCATAGAATTCGAAACAACAACATATGTGGCAAGGCAGCAAAGGTACTTTATTAACAATTTTGTTTTGTCTCAATCGCCCTAGGACTGTGGTAATAGCCATTGTAGTAACCGGAGCGTCCTCGTTTGTAGTTTACCGTATCATTTGCCATGTGCTTTTCTTGTTGACACGATATTGGGTGTATATGTCGGTTTGGTCAAGTATACCGATCCCAAAAAAATGTCAAACTGGTATCACGGGCAGATTTAGAAACTAGATTGTGTTAGCGTGCATGCAAATGCAAAAGGCTGAGGAATGATCATAGCAATAATGTGCAAGATCAGGTCGTAGGTAAGATTATATTATTTTTTGCATTAATTATTTATTATTTGTGAAACATCTGACGTTTTTTACGTTTGACGATATCAAGGTTCGTACGATTCATAGCTTGTCACGTGAACCTACCTCTCTGCTAATTCAATTTTTCCTACCATAGCTCCCAGTATCAGATGACACCAGATTAGCAATAAACAGTTTCACCTAGGAAGTGAAGCTATGCTCATCACCTTCGGGGGCAATAGTTGCCGGTTGGCTGACTAATGAATGATCTCGCCATTGGGGAGACACAGTGTAGCATTTCATATTAAGACGTTCAATGGCCTGAAAGCGCATGACAGCACCGCAACCGTCTATTATCGCGATCGAGAAGGTTAATTTAATAAGAGTGAAATGCGATGCATATGTACACCCACCCCTCTGTCAGGGTTCGCCCTCTGCTTAGGTTTGCTGGAAAATTTTGATCGTGATTTGTTCATTCACTTCTTTTCCTCACGCTGTGTCTCACACCACCCGATGTGTACGTACTACTTGTTGTCGTTCATTGTCGGCAGCTACAAGGTATGACCTCGAAAGACAGATTAAACTAGGCTAACAACAGCGTTAGACAGTCATTTTGCGTGCTACTGGCCGACGTGCGGTCTGATAGATATTATATGAGTGAAGCCGACCACATTCGCATCGAGACGAGACCGCTCTCGTTGTACTGTTGCTGCCTTTGAGCTCTGATAGCTTTTTTTGGTTTGCCTTTCCCTTACTGGGGCTGTGAGTGCATGGCATCGGAGATCTAATGCAGCGTTAAATTATGACGGGGTTCGTTTCTGGAGCATCTCATTGAAGAGGAATCAACCGTGCTATAGATGAAACAATTGAGGTGGCCTTTTTACTTTACGATCAAATTTGGATGTAGTTGTATAGCTAACCGATATGATGCGTGCATGTTTTTTAAGATTGGATGGACATCCATGGAAAATTAGGAAATGATCTAAAACGAACTAAAAACTTTTCAGCGTTCTGAATATGCAAGTAAAGAAATTCCGTCTTTTATTGGGACTATGGTTAAAACTGCTTTCGACTTTTCTACGATGGTTGTAACTAAATCTTTCTTTCTTCTTCTAAGTTTGACTCCTCATTGTGCTGCAACTATAATAACTCGATTCCAAGCGTGCTAAACAAAGACCATTCTGACGGAAATGTCAGCTCGGAAGTTCTGCTTCCTACAGGATGATGTTCATAGAACCGCAGGAAAACCAATTTGTGGTTTTTGACGCATGGAGGGAAGGAAACCATACACTCATTGGTGACGTCGGTATCGGTACAGCTCAAACGAGTATTTGAGTTGGTAGAACACGAGCGGGGGCCACCGTGGGATAGTTAATATTTCAATCATTTCATTTCCGCTGTTTTGCACAATGCTGATCGTCGTCATCGTTGTCGTCCCCGCTGGGTTGTGGTGGTAAATGATTGCATGTACGAAGCTGTGAGCAATCGTTTGTGTTTATTTATTCCTACGGAACAAGACTAGGATTAGAATAAGTTCTGAACGAAAATCCTGTTCAAAGAATGGTTCAAATTTTAAGGTATCAATTTGATTCAACGTATAGTGCAGTTTACACATTTGAAATGATCCTTCAAAGATGCTTAACATGAGTTTGTTTTATTTAAAGAAAAACATGATTTGGCTGAAGTTATATTGAACTCACCTGTCTGCATTTTCGTGCAAGACACGTGTCTCTCTTTTCACATTTTTTATATAATAGCATTTTCTCCATATTCAATGTAAATATGCTGATGGGAATATGCTGGTGGTTAAAGTTCCATGTCAAATTTACCCAGCGATGTAAGCATTGTTTACAACACACTGCTAATGCGAAAGTACAAACGACCTGCTGAACATAAAAAGGCGTTCAACGTCTCTCGAAAACCTCCAAATGAACAATACCTGCGCAATTGTAGACTCGTTTACTACAATCGCGGGCAGGAAGATGATCAAGATGAACCGGAACGATGCTTCTTACGTCCGACACTGTCTCGGCGAAGACCATGCACTAAATTTGCAATGGTAGTTGAAACGGACGGGGAACGTACGGGAAGAGAGAGTTCAGGTGCAGTGCAGGCAGCTTTAAACGAAAGTTTAGACTGCTTTCCTACGATTAGCCGCTGCCTTCCATCCGTTCGGAGAAAAACTTGGTCTGACTGTAATTATCTCGAAACTCGGAACAAAATAACCGTTATAAATCTGATAGTTGGAATTTTTGCGATCATGCCGGCAGGGGACGGTAACGTTCGGCTTGGGTGGGTAAAATTGTAAACGTTTTATGCTCACGCTTGAATTGAACCTTCTTATTTCGCTTTCGCGTCGTCTGCTACCGCGATCCCCATAGCTCACGGGCTGCGGGCGTTTCCGGAGGTCGCTGTTGACTATTGTCGATGTCGAAAGGGTGTTACCCGGTTTGATGCAGAAGCTGTCTCGCATTGCTATCTGACCACTTAGTTTCCCATTTCAGTTTGCTGGACGCTTGGGCAATCTAGAACGGTTTCGACCCTTTTGAATTGGCACCGATAATTAGTGGCCGTAAAGTATCTGGAGAAAAATTAAAGCTCCCCATAAACTATCGTAAAGTGGTCAACGGAAGTTCCGTTCTCTGCGATGGAGCGTAATGCTTCCAAACAGTCCAAAAAATACTGCGATAGATATTAATCGCCCGTTCAACGTTAGGGTTTAATTTGTTACATCGGACAGCAAGAGATCGTTCATAATAAGTCTATTACGTAGAATGCATTCTAGGATTGTTTCGAAAGCTGCACATTAGGGATCTGACGACGGGGCCTACACGGGGATCAAAACGTTCATGTTTAGATTGGCCTAATCATAATGTATTTTACGGTTTCTTCGTATTGATATCGTACGTATTATGATATATATATTATTATCATCCTGAAAAAGTAGAACTAAAAAGCTAGTCAAGATTGAAAAATCGAACCATATATCTCAATGTCAGCTGCAAGGGACATCATTTTGTTTTTGCCCCTTTGCAGTTTGTCGTATATCTAGTCCACACTATTACGAAAAATCAATAAGGGGCAATGATGTGCAATAAAGTTAACTGCTTCCTTCTGTTTCCCTATCTTCGATACGTACATGCTGCTCCACTAGTTTCAAATTGTGATTTTGCCGGGAAACTTGATTTAACAGAATTGTGAAGCAGTTTCTGTAAGTCTCCTAGCACGCGCCATTGCACAGCGCCATGAAAAAATATAAAAATATAGCACGAACCGATGCGCTTGCATAAGTAGCTGCATGAATAAGTAAGTAATGTTGTTGCCTTTCTTTTGGCGACGGCTTTCTTCACGTAGCAGCAAAGCGTACATTGACTTTGGCCTGTGTGAAGATATTTTTATCGGCAATAGCGATTTTTTCTTCTGCTTGTCCCGGGCTACACGCATCGTCAACTTGCAGACATACGGGGTACGTACCACCAGCTGTGTGTCGCATAGATGTAGGTTTGTCTTCTGCAGTATTTAAAAAGTGGGTCATGATCAAGTTAGGTGGTTGTTTGAGATAAACAATTCAAAAGAAGAAAGCGCGAGATGGACTAAATAAAGAAAAGCTTTTTTATAATAGAATCTAACATACTCTTACTATAATACCTGCAGTATCGTAATTGTAAAACTAATGTTATTGTTTTTATCTATTTTTTTCATTTTTTATCTCTTGAAGAGCATGAGATGAAAAGTCATATATAAACATGAAGGTTTTTGTTTCATTTTGTGGAGTCTTATTAAGCATGGTTACTGGAGATCAAGATTCCAAATTCTGCGTCATCAGATTTGTAGGAACAAAGTTTCAAAGAACCCGTCTATCTTAAACAGCACATGTTTTTCCAACCGGTTTTACGGTGTTTGAATGTTACAGTCCTTCAAAATAGAAAATAATTATTCGTCGATTAGAGTAATTATAGGCTCAGACTCTATCGTAAATGTATCTCCCCAACTAAACTGTTGCACTGCTTGCTGGTGACACATTCAATGGCATAGCTGGGTGTACGCCGCAATGTCGGCGTCGGTTGAAGTACGTGATTTGACGCTACGTGGTTATAGAATCATTTGTTCATCATTATTTCTTTATACGTTATATCAACTAATTAACACCTTGGGTTAGTGACAACCTTGAAGTCACGTAACTTTGTTTCTATCTATCGAACCCATTCTTATTCTTCACATTGAAATTATAACTGATTGTACAGAGTCTTTAGTGTCGATACGTCGCATTAAATGCGAAAAGAAATTATTATTTGATTTTTATTGATGTTTTTTTATGAAATGCATAGCGTTCCGTAGTGACATATTCAAGATGTACTGTGTTCCGGTTTAATTGGACTGAAGTGAGACATGCATACAGCAATTTGAACAGATGGTGCTGACAGTATTGGAAGCAAGCCAAAAAATTACAGGATGAAACGAGCGATTGTGATGAACACTTATAAAAATTTCATTCGATTTAGAATGAAATAAGTTTAATTTTCCAATTGTTATTTTCTGTATTAAAATTTTGGAATTTTCAAGATTATGGTAGTATGATAGTCTGGCTATATTTTTTATGTAATAATTTATAATAATCAAAGCATAACAAAAGCATATGCACACTGATCTCTTTATGCATATGCAGCAATGCACCTAGCGGCGATGGAAGGAACGTTGGGCAGTAGACGAGAATTGTATGCACTACAGGGTCTGCCTCCGCCAGGAGACACTGCGTCGCTATGCAGGCGTCTTTGAAAGTTTCAACGTGCACTACGGCATGGCTACAGTGGCGCGCATAGGAGACCAAATACTATTAGGTAATCACATCTTGACTGATGCAGTATCTCGTGAACTCCGGCTTGAGACGGAAAACACGAGAAAGCCTCCGAAAGAGGGATGAAGAAACCACCTTGAGAAGGCCAGCCGTGGGATTTCGCACGATGTTGTTTTTTACTATTTCTTTCTCTGTAACCCTCCCCCAAAATAACACAATGGACCCATTCAATTCTCGCCAGGCTAATGTGGTCTAATGTTTTTCAATTTAACCATTGCTACAACATAATTTAGCGGACAGGTGCACACGCTCGGTAAGAAACGATCTATGCAAAGACAACGCCGTTCGTGATTTTAAGCGCACATATTTTAGATGGCATAAAATGCACACACACTATTCATCCTTTCGGACATTGGTGTGTGGTGGTTATATTGAGACCATAAAGCAGTGGATTGCTTCAAGTATGGTAGAGTTTCTCTACTTGTGCTCCCTCTCGCATATTTATGCTTGCTTTTTCAATCTTCATACGCCTTCGCTCGAAAAAACGCATCGTCATCAATCCTATCGTGACATAATGTGACAGTCACTGCATTATCGTCTGATGATGCTAGAGTTTCGAAATATGAGGAATTTTGTCGAGATGCGTGTTTGTAGGGTGTTTTGTTTTTTTTTTTGGTTTTTGTATTGGTGTGTATTTTTTCCCCGTTTATACAAAGTGTCGATGCTGTATGTCGCAGCAACGGTATTTTTTATTCGGAATCTAGGACAATCGGTGTAAAGTATGCATACTTGAATATCTCAAATAGCATTTAAATCTAAAATGTACGAATTATCAATTGCCTATCAACAGCAAAGCAGAAAGTGAATATATTTTAAGCAACCGCGTTTTGCGTTTAAGCGATGCCGTTTTTAACGTCATCACAATTTTAAATAACTGCGTTCTGGCCTGGTGGCACTGCCTGCAATGACAGCCCTGACTGTCTGTCTATGATGTTATAATAATAATCTAGTAATATGACAAGCATGTTAATGAAGTTAATGAAGTGAATGAAGAAGACAAATATAAGTACACGACTATACATAACAAAGATCACCCGCTAATTAACAATCTAGCAACATTTCCTTATTTTCATTACTATTTCAGTCAAGTTCCGTCGATAGTTGTCACAGCATCGTAGCCAATACCAGAAGTATTGGTATTGCTCACTAATAACCTTCTTGAACTGTAGCATTTGCGAATAAAATAAAACTAGCTCTAGCTGTCACTCATTATTGAATTGATCAGATCATTTGCGTCATCAGTACTGTAGTGACAAGAAAACGTTGTTTGCGCATATTGGAGGTTACGTACTCACTTTTGCCTATTTATCATCTTAGCAACCCACAAATCGAAATGGATCAATCAAATCACAATTCTACAGACACAAATCTGTGACGGATGATTCATTATGACATATGCTGATCAGATGAGAGATTCTATGTGGAGACGTAGAGACGACCATAAAAGGCAGTGAGATTTTTCTGCGGGCCTGAGCTAGCAGTGAACCTCGGAAGAATATCCTCAAATATTAGACCTGCATCGCCCGGGGTCTGCGGAAATATCATGTGTTAGATGACAGACAGTTGGTCGGTTTCGTAGCGCTTGCCTCGATTTCGTTTCACTTCAATTGCCCGCGTCATGGTACCGTCGGCAGGTAAACCAGTTTTTGTTTTATTTCTCTACGCTCGCATACCTGATTGTAGACAGTCGGGAGGGAGATGTTTTGGCGACAATCCGACTGGTTTTCACTGTCCGTCGGTCATGATGCTATGATGGTCAAACTTTTGGCGGATAGAATGCTGGCGGCTACACACACACCCTGCTGTTAAATCAAGAATCGGACGTAAAACGCTCTGCCTCGTCGTCGTTGACCCTTTTCTCACCACAGGACGGCAGCACTGGTGGATTCGAAGCCCTGGGATTGCTTGATCGGATTACCGTTTGCGTCATTTGAGCAACAGTCACTACAAGAACGAAACTTGTTCTTGTACTCAACGAACTCAAGTAACAGACATTTTGGCTACCGCCTTTTTTACATCCCGAATCCACCTGCGCTGCCCCGAATAGCAAAGTATGGAGAAGCGAATAAAAAATTGGTTGCTGTTCACTGATTCGTCACTAATCTACCGTTTGTAGCAGGCGTGTCGCGGTTCTTTGTGTATTTGTGCTTGGATACAGCTGCAAAGCAAAGCAAAGAATAATTTCAACCCACTCCACCATTGTAGTTCGTGGAGAAAACCGGAACGGTGGAGTTCCTTTGCTTGCTGCGGATCTGCAACGATCTAGCGAAGAACGTAAGAAACTGGATTAAAATATTGATCTGAAAAGCAGAGGAGGACAAACGTGCGTTGGAAGTGAAATAAAATTGAGCAACCATAAATAATTCATTGGCTACCGGGCCACGATGGGTGAAAAAACTTCTCAGCGCTCAACTTTTCGACACTCATGAGTGCGTGAGAAGAAAAA